>OY731402.1:29930851-30049828 GCA_963425845.1 Sphenostylis stenocarpa | reverse complement strand
AAAATACGGACTCATACCGGGTGAGGGTAAGTACTCACCGGAGCTTTATAAAAGGAGGCTCAAACCGGATAAGGGGTTGGTACCTATCAAAATATTTATCATCCAGAGGATCGGCAAAGGAGCAGACATCCAGAAGGAAGGCCGGGCAAAAGGGTTAACTCCTTCCCCTACCTACTAATTTTGTCGGCATATCTAGCCAACGAATTAGCTAGGCAGGGTGAAGGGGGCAGCTGTAGACCCCTAATTTTGCCGGCCTCTCAAAATAAAGGCTAGAAGAACTTCGCCCGAGGATGGAGTTCATCAGACTTCCCAAAACCGAGAAAGGACCTCCCACAATAGAAGACGGAGTTCACTCATTCACACAATAAAGACTAAAGAGACTTCCTACACAAAGATAAAGCTCGCCAGGCATCTTAGTGAAGGCCAAGAACACTTCCTATATGAAGATAAAGCTTCAATGGACACACATCGGCATCAATCTACGTCCGAAAACGGTAAGGAAAGCTTCCGGGGTCCCAAACGCAGCAGGTGGTCCCAAGCGCAGTGTGGTCCCAAGCGCAACAGGTGGTCCCAAACGCAACAGGGGTCCCAAACGCGACAGGGGTCCCAAGCGCAACAGGTGGTCCCAAACGCAACAGGTGGTCCCAAACGCAACGGGGGTCCCAAGCGCGACAGGTGGTCCCAAACGCAGCAGGTGGTCCCAAGCGCAACGGGGGTCCCAAGCGCAGCAGGGGTCCCAAGCGCAACAGGGGGTCCCAACGCAGCAGGTGGTCCCAAGCGCGACAGGTGGTCCCAAACGCAACGGGGGGTCCCGAACGCAACGGGGGTCCCAAGCGCAGCAGGGGGTCCCAAACGCAACGGGGGTCCCAAGCGCAGCGTGGTCCGAACGCGCGGCGAACGGGTTGAGACGGCCGTCCCAGGTTGGGACGGCCGTCTGCAGATCGGCTCCGGACTCCAGGCTGGGACGCGCGTCCCAAGTTGGGACGGCCGTCCCAAACCCCTGGGGGTCTCAGCCTTCGTTATTTTGCCATTTGGGACGGCCATCCCAGTCCAGACGGCCATCCCAACCCAGACGGCCGTCCCGAAGTGCGCCAGCTGCGAAAAACTATAAATAGGAGGCTCATTTGCCACTTTTTCACACCACAGACACCACAGACACTCCAGAGAGCTCTGAAACACTTTAGAGCACTTGTCTACTTCTCTCCCTCTCTCGAATGATCTTTCCGATTGCCTTAAATAGGTAACAATCGGTTAAGGAATTATATTCCGGCATTTGATTCTTCTTTAAATTTTTAGTAGAGTCGATCTTGTATTGGTAAGGAGAGACTGTGTAGAGAGAGGGGTTGCCAAAACGCATCCTCACAGTTCGAGATTCTCAATATAAAGCTTGCTACGGAGGTTCTTTTCAATTCCCTTCTCTTTTATTGTTTTATTTATTGTTTTATTTAGCTTTATTATGTCATGTAGAATAAGATCATGTAGATAGCTATTTTAATATCTCTTTTATTGCTTTATTTAGCTTTATTCATCATTTTATGCATGCAATGTAGAATAGAATCATGTAGCTAGTCATTTAATATTATGTAATAAAATAGGGTAATCGCGTAATTTCTCAAAGTCTTTTCTTTAAATGAATTAATCTGTCATAGGGAACCCGAAAGGGGCGTTGTGGGGTGCTAACACCTTCCCCACACGTAAACTAACTCCCTTACCCAACTCTGGTTATAATGGCCAAGTGCGGTTTTTCTTAAAATTAACATTTTTTTCCTTTTCCAATGTTTAAGGTCAAAACATTGGTGGCGACTCCATAAGAACCCCTTTTTCGAAAACCTTTTAAAATAAGAACGCGAGTCTAAACCATCTTTTCGCGACCGCTCGCATAAACGTTTCTAAGACGTCCCCCCCGGACGTCGAAAGGGACGGCGGCGACAGGGGTTTTAAAAGGCGTTGGTTTTCGAAAACCAACTTTGGTCATTAGAACCAGAGTTGGGTAAGGGAGTTGGTTACGTGTAAAGGGAGTATTAGTCCCTTTACGATGCCCCTTTCGGGTTCCCTATGACAGGCCGACTTATTTTATTGATAAACTAGAAAAATACACTTTCGCCCTTTTATTTTGCGGAATTTAAAAGTATGACTACATGGCCCTATTATCTATTGCATAATTTAAGATAAAGACAGTAAAGGTGAAGGGAGAGAATTTGAACCTCCGAAGCGCGCTTTATATTAATTCTCTAAAAAAATAGGGTGCTTTATGGCAGCCCTTCACTCTACAAGACGTCGGAAAACCTCTCGAACGCCGAAAAATCACTCTTGAAAGCACTCAGAAACTCCGGAAATGCGTCGGAGGGATTCTAGAGAGAAGTTTTTAGAGAGAAGGGAGAGCTATGCAGCTGTGGTGTGTGGAAATGAGGGGGGGAGAGCCCCTATTTATAGGTTTTCGCGCTGTCAGGTGGCGAGACCGTCGGTCTCGTCTGACAGGGTCGAGACCGCCGTCTCGTCCTGTCAAAACAACGGACCACCGTCTGGTTACACGAGACCGCCGTCTCGTCTTTCGTAGGTGACAAGACCGCCGTCTCGTTAAACGAGACAGTGGTCTCGACTCCTACGCGAGGCAAAACGGCGGTCTGGGTTGCCCAGAACGCGGTCTCATCCCTTCAAAGCGAGAAAACTTATTTTTTGGTACAGAAACTCCCTCCTACCCTAGTATGGGGCCTAATAGTCTCTCCTAATGGCTTGTTAGGCTTGTCCATCTTCAAATAGGAGGTCTTCTAGTCTTTATTTGGAGGCCGGGCAAGATTTGGGGTCTACAGTGTGGTGGACGGCTCGCTGATTCGAGTGTAGTCTTTAGCTTGAACCATGATCAACTTGTAACCTACCACGAATTTGATTTTTCGGTGGAGCGTTGAAGAAACTGCCCTAGCACCGTGAATCCAAGGTCTACTTAATCTTCCCCTTGGATTCTTTTTTCCTTTTCCTCTTCGGTTTCTTTATTTTTCCTTTTTTAGGAGCATTATCTTGTAGCTCCTTGGGGGAATAAATTCTTTCGCTTCTTGTCGTGCCCCCAATGCTGGCTATATTAGAAATATCTTCATTGACAGATGATTCTTGGATGCATATCCACGGTACAGCTTTATCCGATGTATAAGGGAAAGGACGAGGCATGAATAAGTACAAAGGTGTTATTACCCCTTCCCTGACATTATCAATTTGGGTATCGATATTTATTTCTTTCTTATTGTCTCCTTGTCCCAAATTGAAGGCCTTAGTTTTTTTCTTATGGGGCTGTATCAATTGAGCTTATTTTTTCTAACAGTCTTTGCATGTCCGGGGAAATGGTCCCCTCCTCACCGTCTGACTCAATCCATTCGCCTTCGGCTTTCGGATCCTGCAGGGAGTTTTCAATCACAGACATGACTGTTTATATGGTCCTTATTTGGGTCTAGAATTTATTTTTATTATTTTGGAGAGAGAAAAGAATGAGAAGCATATGGATATTATGAAAAATGCCTCATTTTATTGATGAAAAGAGAAATATATACAGAGCCCTTTTAATCAAAAGACCTCGCAGCCACGGGCAGAGACCGCGAGAAATGCATCGGAAGATTTTTTTATTTTTTAGTTCTTTTAACCAAAAGAAGCACAAAATGGGGAGCCCTAGTTAGCTGGCCTTCTCTACCCAAGCTCACTATTTTGGTTGTGATAGAGGCTTGATGTTTACATTTGGGTCAGGAGCATCGAAGGTGATCCACCCAGCATTCAACAAATCTTGGACCTTATACTTCAAGGCTATACAATTCTCCACAGAATGTCCAGGAGCGCCTGAATGGTAATCACAGTTCTCATTAGGCTTGTACCATTCTGGGTATGGTGGCTCCATCTTCTTTGGAGGGATATATGCTAGGAGATGGTCCTTTATCAATTCTTGCAACAGACTTTCATAGGAGGTTGGAATTGGAGTGAATTTCTTCTCTTGTCTGCGTGACTGCCTAGATGGTTGTGAAGAGTGTCGCCGCCGTCCGTTCCGACGTCTTGGGACGTCTCGAACGTTAATGCGAGCGGTCGCGAAAAGATGGTTGAGACTCGCGTTTTTGTTTAAAACATGTTCATTGCTTCCGAGGTGCTCAACACTGAACTATCCTCTAATAAAAGCAAGGTTTTCGAAAAGGGTTCTTTTGGAGTCGCCACCAATGTTTTGACCATAAACATTGGAAAAGGAGAAAAAGGCATTGATTTTAATAAAAACCAACTTGGCCATTATAACCAGAGTCGGGTAAGGGAGTTAGTTACGTGTGGGGAAGGTATTAGCACCCCACAACGCCCCTTTCGGGTTCCCTATGACAGATTAATTCATTTAAGTAAAGATTATAAGAAATTATGCTATTACCCTCTTTTATTCGTGCAGTTATTTAAATATGGCTATCTACATGGTTTTATCTACATTGCATACAGAAAGCAGTAAATAAAGCAGTAAAAGGGAAGAGAATTGAGAAGAACCTTCGAAGCAAGCTTTATTTTATAAGTCCTTTATACAAAGGATGCTTTGCGGCAATCCTTCGCTCTACAACAACTCTCCTCTTAAATACAGACTCGACTTGACTAAGATTTCTAGAAGAATCGAATGCCGGAATACAAATTCCTTAACTGATTGTTACCTCTTAAAGGCAATCAAAGAGATCATTCGAAGGAGGGAGAGAAGAAGACAAGTTTTTGAGTTGTCTGGGGTGTGAGGTGTGACAAATGAGGCTCCTATTTATAGCCATTTTTCGCCTGTAACTTTGGGATGGCCGTCTGGATTGGGACGGTCGTCCCAAACGCGTTTTCCACGTTGTGCCAGTCTGGGACGGCCAGTCTGGGTTGGGATGGCCGTCCCAAATGCAATTTAACACAGGCTGGGACCCCCTGAGGTTTGGGACGACCGTTCCAAGTTTGGGACGCGCGTCCCACTTGCACAATGACAGTTGGGACGGTGGTCTCGGCCTGTTTAGTCTAGTTTTCGCGTTCTGGGACCCCGGGGAAGCTTTCCTTTCCTTTTTCGGACGTAGATTGATGTCGATGTGTGTCCGTTGAAGCTTTATCTTCATGTAGGAAGTCTTATTGGCCTTTATTAAAGTGTCGGGCGAGCTTTATCTCTGTGTAGGAAGTCTCCTTTGCCTTTATTGTGTGGATGGGTGACCTCCGTCTTATTGCGAGAAGTCTTCTTTTCTTTTATTTGGGAAGCCGGGTGAAATTTGTCTTTGTGTGAAATTCCCCTAGCTTTTATTTGAGAGGCCGGGAAAAATTAGGGGTCTACAGCTGCCCCCCTTTCACCTGCCAAACTAATTTGTTGGTTTAATATACCGACAAAGTTAGTTGGTAGGGGAAGGAGTTAACCCTTTTGCCCGGTTATCCTTCGGATGCTGCTCCTTTGCTTGATCCTCCGGATGATAAATATTTTGATAGGTACCAACCCCTATCTGGTTTGAGCCTCCTTTTATAAAGCTCTGGTAAGTACTTACCCTCACCTGGTATAAGTCTGTATTTTACTAGACTTTTGTGAGTACCTACCCCCACTAGGTATGAACCTTGTTTTACAAGGTTTTGGTGAGTACCTACCCTCACCCGGTATGAGTTTGCATTTTGCTAAACTCTTGTGGGTACTTACTTCTGAGGTGCTCAACACTGAACTATCCTCTAATAGAAGCAAGTCTTTGCACCTGTTTTTTGTAATGCTTCAGGTGAGTATTTTTACTCTACCCGAGGCATTTTGCTAAGTTTTGATGAGTACCTACCCTCATCTGGTAAAAAACCTTATTTTTAAGGTTTTGGTGGGTACCTACCCCCACTTGGTACGAATCTGCATTTTTGCTAGATTCTAGTGGTTTTTACACCTCCACTTGGTGTGAACCTGCATATTGACTAGGTTCTAGTGGATTTTACACCCCCACTGGGTGCGAACCTGCATATTGACTAGGTTCTAATGGATTTTATACCCCATTGGGTGCGAACCTGCATATTGACTAGGTCCTAATGGATTTTATACCCCCATTGGGTGCGAACCTGCATATTGACTAGGTTCTAATGAATTTTACACCTCCATTGGGTGCGAACCCGCATATTGACTAGGCTCTAGTGGTTTTTACACCCCATTGGGTGCGAACCCGCATATTGACTAGGTTCTAATGGATTTTACACCCCCATTGGGTGCGAACCTGCATATTGACTAGGCTCTAGTGGTTTTTACACCCCCACTGGGTGCGAACGTGCATATTGACTGGGTTCTAATGGATTTTACACCCCCATTGGGTGCGAACCTGCATATTGACTAGGCTCTAATGGATTTTACACCCCTATTGGGTGCGAACCTGCATATTGACTAGGCTCTAGTGGTTTTTACACCCCCACTGGGTGCGAACCTGCATATTGACAAGGTTCTAATGGATTTTACACCCCCATTGGGTGTGAACCCGCATATTGACTAGGCTCTAGTGGTTTTTACACCCCCATCGGGTGCAAACCCGCATATTGACTAGGTTCTAATGGATTTTACACCCCCATTGGGTGCGAACCTGCATATTGACTAGGTCCTAATGGATTTTACACCCCCATTAGGTGCGAACCTGCATATTGACTAGGTCCTAATGGATTTTACACCCCCATTAGGTGCGAACCTGCATATTGACTAGGCTCTTCTCATTCAATCTTTTGATTGATGAGTTCATACCCTTAACGGGCTTTCGGAGAAGTGTTGGCGGCTTATTGTCTTTGATCATGCGCCTATTCCTTGGGGAATGATTTGGTTTTTTACCTTGACTTTTTAGTCATCCGGTTTTACTGAGGATTTCATTGCTTTGGCTTTTTCTTTTAGCCATCCGGCTTTTGCCGGGGATTCTTTGTTTTTGGCTTTTAGCCATCCGGTCTTTGGCCGGTGATTCTTTGATTTTGGCTTTTCTTTTAGCCATCGGACTTTGCCGGGGATTCTTGTTTTTGGCTTTTCTTGTTTAGCCATCCGGCTTTTGCCGGGGATTCTTTGGGTTTTGGCTTTTCCTTTTAGCCATCCGGTCTTTGCCGGGGATTCTTTGCTGGTTGCCTTTTATTTAGGCGGGAATCCACTGGGGATTTGTTGATTTTTGAATGTGCCTCTTGATTAGGCGGGTGCTTCAATAGTGGTGAAGGCTTTTTACTTGTTGTTTTTCGCCTCTGAATAGGCTGATGCTCCTCTTGAGGATATTTGCTTTTGATAATATCTCTGAGTAGGTGGATGCTTTTTGAAAGCTTTGTGCTTGTATTACCTCTTATAGGTTGATTTCCCATTTCTTGGGGATATCAATTTTTTGCTTGCCTTAGGCATTCTTGGGAGTGAAGGCTTTGCACTTCGCTGGGGATATTCCTATTGGGTGTTCCAGATGGTTAACTCCCTGAGGATATGAATTTTGTATTTTGCCTTTTGATGGTAGGCTTGCTGGGGGATTTTCTTTTTGGTGATCCACCAGGGATTTGGTTGTTTCCTGGGGATCTATTTTGAATTGCCCCCTAGGGAGGGATGGAGTTTTTGACTCCTTATTGGATGCTTGTTGTTTGAGTTGGTTTTGCCTATGCTCTTATTCCGGCTGGGGAATGGGTTTATATGTGCGCCTTTTATGCACATTGGCTTTTTCTTTTGATGAAAAGATATCTTTTTTCTCTTTTCTTCTTTTGGTGATCCCTGGGGAATTTTTCTCTTGGGGATCTAATCCTTGATTTGATTTTTCATGATGGTGGAGTCTTGAGCTCCTAGTCTTTTACGAAGCCTTTTATTGAGTGGGACGAAGAGTTTTTCTTCTTTTTCTTTTTTGGGATTCACCGAGGAGTCTGTCGGTTTCCTGGAGATCCAAATTTGATGATGGAGTCCTGGCTCCTGGCTTTGTGAAGCTTCTTATTTGAGCTGGAAGATGGAAAAATTTTGTTTTCCTTTTTTTGTAGATTTTCTTGATATACTCTTCTTGGGGATTTTCATGTAGCCTTTTTTTGTGGTGGCCTCCGTTAGGGGATGAAAAGTTTTTCTTTCTTTTCCTTCTGTTGCCCCCTGGTGATGTGGAGGATTTGACTCCGTATGATGGGCTCTTGTGTAGCCCTTATTTTCCTTTGGGGGAATGAAGCGGAGACTCTTGCATGAATGTGCTTGATGACTCATGTGGCGATGAAGCTGAGTCGTGAGGTAATCTTTTTGTTTTGCCTCTGGAGTAGGCAAGGATCCACTTGGGGATGATCAAGCCTTTCCGTTGGCTTTTCTACGTTGATGACTTCCTTTTTCTTGGATGGAAGGATGTTGATTGAGGCTTTAAATGATTTATGTTTGATGACTCAAGTGGTGATGCTGAGTCATGAAATAATTTTTGTGTTGCCTTTGGAATAGGCAAGGATCTGCTTGGGGATTATCGAGCCTTTCCATTGGCTTTTCTATGTTGATGTACCTTCTTTTATTGGGATAGAAGGTTGATGGTTGGAGCTAGTTTCCTTGAAGCTCCTTATTTTGCTGAAGATAATTTTGATTTTGCCTTTTTCTATCGCGATTTAATTTTATCGCGAATTTTTGAAATCCGGCTTTTTAGTATATCATGTGTGCCTTTTATTTTATAGTTTTTGTACACATGGGCTTTTGAAATGTGAAACAGAAATAACTATTTTTATTTATTACTGCTTTTTGTTTGGTACATTCAAGCTTTTTCAAAATACTAAAAATTATCTAAAGAGACTCCTCCTAATCATCTGCCTCTGGACTGGAGTGGGAGGATGGTGCTGGCGAAGGGAAGCGGCGGAGTAGGCGGCGCTGGAACCTTGCCTGAGTCTGGACCAAGCTCTCTATCTGGCGGTCCGTCCTATCTTGCCTAACAGTCAGCTGACTAAACTGCTGGCGTATAAACTGGAACTCTCCTTCCATGTATGCATGCTCCTCGTCCAAGCGTCGGTACAGGCTGGGGAAATCAGAATCTCATGACTGCTGCTGGGATTCTGAGGTAGTAGGGATGTCTTACGGCGTATTGAAGTCACGCATATCCCATGAAATCGAGATGATAGGGTTTAAGATGAACCCTGTCCCTTCTCTGCTGAGGATATTCATGTGCGTCAGCACTCCTCCGTTGATCGGCTCTGGTTGGAGTTCAACAGGGAGGTCTTCTCCGTCAGTGCATCCCCAATACTCAGCTAAAGGGGTAAGGAGGGGAGCTATCATGATAGCTCCTGCTGGTCCTCGCGTACCGTATTCCTTTACGGCCTTCAGGAATGCGTATCCTGGATTGCACTTATGCCCTTGGTGCATACAGTAGACAATGAAGAGATTAGCCAGCGTGACCTTCCCCTGGCTCTCCTTTCGGCTGTGCAGGGTCCCGACAAGCAGTTTGTGGCATATGCGGAGTGGGGGAGAGAAGGATGCCCCCTTCAGGTGCGTGGGCAGGTTGTGAGCTCCAGTGATCTCCTTCCACATGCTAGTGGTGGTGAGAACAGCAAGCTTCTCCAGATATGCGGATCGATATTCTGGTGTCCTTGTATCTGCTCGTTGGCAGAAACCCATGATGACATTGAAGTCATCCAGAACAGTGGTCCGGTAGGCTCCATCCATCCATTAGGAGACAGCTTGCGTTGGTGGCACTCCGGGAATTGTGGATGGCATTTCCATCATGTTGACAGAGGCAAGAAACTCCATTGTAGCGGTGCGATGGATTCGAGTAGATGGCTCACGGAGCAGAAAGTCCCATCCTATGTTGTGGATGAACCTTCTGACATCTTACTCCCAGCCAAATGTAGCAAGGATCTCGAAATCTAGCCGCAGCATAGGATACCAGGCAAATTGTTGGATATTTGCCGGTCGTTGTTGATGCGCCTCTGCCATCATCATGCCGGTGACAAGAGTTCTTCTAGCAGCGAGTCCTAGTGCGCTTTCTCCCGGACGAGGCTTCTCCACGCTCCATTGAGAGCTCTATTCTTTCGGGAATGCTAAAAATGTATAGAGAAGGAGGAAAAGCAAGATAGGAAGCTTGGAATGAGGTACCAAAGCTCAATCCCGCGCCCCACCTATATAGGCCACGCCAGGAGGTTTGGGACGGTCGTCTGGGTTGGGACGGCCGTCTCAAATGGCAAATTTGTTCATGGCCCAACCCCCACCTGAGACGCGCGTCTCAAACAAAAATTGGCACTTGGGACGACCGTCTGGGCTTTGGGACGGCTGTCCCAAGCTTCTGATGCTGGTTCTTGATTTTTTTGAGTTAATTTTCGTGTTTTTTGATGAAATTGAAGATAGGATTCCCTTCATTTATGCTTTAATGCATGTAATGTTTTATGGTATGCACCCTATGATCTATTTCAGTTAATATTTCGAAAGTTTTGACTGATGTGCTTTAACTTTGGGTGCATTCTTGGTGCTGTGCCTTCATGTCATTTTATTTTTTTGATCAACAAGCTAAGCTGTACTGATTTGCCATCTTGGAATTTTCTTTGCTATGGCCGAAGAACTATCTTCCGTTCGTAGGGCAACTGCCATATCAATGCCCTCCTTCCTTTCCTTAGGAATTTCGACCTTCCTATTGATCACTATGTTACCACATTCCCCTTTATTACTTGAATGCTTTATAGTGAAATGGTCAAGAGAAGAGAAAGATAAGGATTTACAACAAAGGCTTGTGTTTTAGAGGGATATTTTTTATAATAGAGGTTTTTGTAAGAATGGCTAGCCAGGGTTAGTCTGTGTTTAGGCTAGTTTAGATAACCGTTTCATTCTTATGAAGTGGCGTTGTTGTTTACTGATTTATGGCGCCTTTTTGTGATTGACTAACTTCCCTAGTCCGCCCTTTCGGGTTTTCAGCCTAGGATGTTGTGCTTATGTCCTAACTTTTGTCTAGGTTTCCCCTTTTTTTGTATTTATTTTTAAGGAATACCTAGCGGACTTTTAATAACCCTAATTTTTGCCCAGGTTACCCTTTATTATTGTTCGGGTCTCCTGCCGGGTTTACCCTAACTTTTGTGCAGCCCCCTTTGTGGGTTTCCTGCCGGGTATTTTGCCCTTTTATTTTCTTGTCTCGGCCTTTGACCTTGACGGGCTTTTCTTTTTATATGCATATATTTTTTTTGCACAACATTGTCGAAACTTGATTTTGTCAGGATAGATTTTATTTGTGTTTCTAGTTAATCAATCATTTTTTACTTTACTTTGCGGCGCTTTAATTATTCGGACGCATTTGGAACAAAACGTTTTATCTAAACCTTGTTTATTAAAATGGGGTATAGATACATTTAGTAAGAAAAGAAGCAGATAGTAAGAATAGCATTCTTTTGTAATTTCAGGGAAATGTGTGCCCTAAAGATGCTCAGGGGACGGGCATACCCCGAGGAGTGATCTCTAATAGTCACTAGGTTTACATCCCTTAGAATCAGAAGAAGGACACCCAATGACTAACGCTACCTTTTGTGCTAATACCCCTCCTTTTCGGAATACCATCTTCGAGGGGTAAGACTTCCCTATTTTCCGTATGGTTTGATTTTTCGTGGGGTCGTACCCTAAACCATACTTTAGCGGATTATCCTTGAAATCTGGTGGCTCTCTTATTCCTTGAGCATTCTTTCCGAGCCCCTGTCCTGGGCGATATCCATATCTTTTCATCATATGGGCCACCTTCATGTTACTGGGGAGTCTTTCTATGTTGGCAATTTCAAGTGCTTGAAAAGATGTTTCAAGAGCCTCTTCAGCCGCATCCACATATGGCTGGACAGACGGTTTACTAATCAGAAAGTCTTCTTCAGCTTGAACTGTGATGAGTTTATCATTTATCACAAACTTGACTTTCTGGTGGAGCATTGAAGGTATTGCCTTAGCGCTATGAATCCAAGGTCTACCAAGGAGACAGCTGTATGCTGGCGTGATATCCATCACGTGGAAGTCTATGTTGAAAATAGTAGGTCCAATTTGGATTGGTAGACTAATCTCTCCTACTACTTCTCGTCTTGTTCCGTCAAAGGCTCGAACCACTGTATTACTCGGGTGCATGTGGGTTCCTTGCACTGCTATCTTGTCGAGTGTGCTTTTAGGCATGACGTTTAAGGATGACCCATTATCCACAAGAACTTTGGAAATGAGATATTCTTTGCATTTGACAGAGATATGCAAAGGCTTATTATGATTTGACCCTTCCAAAGGGAATTCTTCATTGGTGAAGGTAAGATGATTATTGGCTGTAATATTACCAATAATCCCTTCGAACTTGTCTTGGGATATTGCATGCGGAACGAATGATTCATTCAAAACCTTTAACAGTGCGTTTCGATGCGGTTCCGAACTCATGATGAGTGATAACAAAGTTATCTTTGCTGGAGTACGATTGAGTTGATCTATGATGGAGTACTCGCTTTGTCTTATGTACTGGAGTAACTCATCTGTCTCCTCCTTGGATTCCTTTTCTTCTTCGGCTTTATTTTTTGCCTTTTCTTTAGGAATATCTTGTAATTCCTTGGGGGAATATATTCTTCCACTTCGAGTCATGCCCCCAATACCGGCTATGTTGGAGATATCTTGATTGACCGTCGATTCTTCTGAGTATCTCCAGGGTACAGCTTTATTTGATGAATAAGGGAAAGGACGAGGTACGAATAAACGTAAAGGCGTTATTGTTTCTTCCCTTTTATTGATTGGAATGATTAATGGTGCTTGTTTGTTATCATCTTCAGATTTATTGACCGTCGTAGAGATTTTGATGACGAAAGGCTTCTTTTCCATTTTTCTGATTTGTGGAAAGCACATCAGTTAATCCTTTCTTTTTATTATCTTTGTTATTAAAATGAGGAGGGATGTATGAATGTATGCAACTTATGAATGCAATAGACAATCTAAGGAAAAATCCTTTTATTAGAAAGTATAAATCCTTCTATACAATGCTTTGAAGCAAATGTTGACAAAAGCGAAAAAGCTTGAAGAATCCTATAGGTAAATTAGGCTTTCTTCGTAATTCGTCTTCAGCTGTTATCACGTGATTTCTGAGCGTCTTGATTTGCTCAGATACCGCCTGGCTCATATCTTCATTATATCGACGAGCCTCTTTTATTTTTTCTTCCTGGTGAACGATCAAGGCATGCTGTTGATCAGACCTCTCTATTGCTTGGTCTTTTTTACGAAGTAGTTGACCATACTGAGCTAATCCATCTTTTTCTTTCTCATGTAGCTCCTCTAGGTCTACTCTGTATTTTTCAGCGGTTTCCCACCACTTCTGTGCTTCTGACCGAGTATTTGCTAGGTCGTCTTGTATTAGCTTGATCGTTCTTGCCTGTTCTGCAAGCGTGCTCTCAAGATGTGCTATTTCGTCATTCATGTCCCGTAACAGACTATCTTGTTCAAGTCTCGGAATCTTCAATGCTTGTTTAGTCTCTTCCTGATAGTCAGCACAATCATTCTTAAGACGCTCTATTTCGTGGTCCTTCTTTTTACATTGCCTTTTTAGACCATCTATTATAAGGGTTGATTCTTGATCTTTTTCTTCAAAAGCCCTTAGCTGAGCTTCCATGACTTCAACCTTCTTGTTTAAGGCATTGACCTGCAATTATAGCTCTTCATTTGCTAACGTTGTAGTGAATGCAGTAGATCGTTGGGGTATCCCTCTATTTTTCCTCCATTCTTCATATTCATGGGATGTAGATACCTGAATCTTTCCGAGTTCTTTATCTCCCATATAGACTGGTCTTTCCCATGCTTTCCGGACAGCGGATATTTCTTCAAAGCTATGGGAATAATGGCATAGACTCAGCCCTCTGAGCTCTTCCTGAGTTGGCGCGGTCTGGGTTCTCATAAGTTGTCTCATAGCCATCTTAGGAGAGTGGGCTATACAACCCCTGAGGCCTAGTAATGGTATGCTCAGGTAATCTCCACATCGTACGAGAATATAACCAGGTTGGAACCAAGGGCAGACCCAGGATACGTGCTCTAGGTTCCAGCTTTCTAACTCGGTTTTCCATTCTAGCACTTGACGATGCTGAAGAGGGATTTTTTGAAAAACTCCTTAAAGGATCATGAAATACGCCCATATGGCTTGATGCGTAGAAATGAGTAATACCCCACACGTATAGTAGTGAAGTGCAGCATCTAAGTGTTTTTCCCTGTTTCTATCGACAAAATTCTACTGAAAGCAGGGTGTCAGCAAGGATTGCAGGTATAGGACTCTTTGAGTATACATCCCAGGCAAAGAATGCGTCCAATGCAGCATGATCCACGATGTTCACATGGAATGGGAACAATATGATTCCGAACATTGCTAATGCTAGAGTTTTATTAAATGTAGACCAGTCCTTCTTTTCAGCCAAAGAGACTAAATGGTCTTCTATTATAGCCATTTTCCAACCTCGGATATTCCCTTTCCCCTCTAGGGTGGATTGATGAGGAGGCAGTCGTATAATAGTAGCAACCTTACTCACGACCGTATATACTCCTGAGCAAACGTAGACCCCAACTGACTGAGGCCATCTAACCATGAGTTCGTATTCTTCCAAAGTTGGTACTAAATCAAACTGTGAGAACTCGAAGCAGTGTAAACTGGGACTCCAGAAGTGGACCAATGCTCTAACGAATATTGGATCAATGCTGATTTTCAGGAGGTCAAGAATTCTTCCATAAGATTTCTCAAAGCTAACAAAGACCTCTGGCGGCATATATGTACACAAATGCTTTAACTTCTCTACACGGCATAGAAGGATCTTCACTTTCTTTAATTGTCTATTACTGGATCCCTCCATTATCTAGCAGAAATGAAAATGCATGATATGAGGATGAGTTTTTGTAAATGCATGTATGCAAGTGTTTGTTTTTCTAAGTATTATCATGTTTTATTCCTAATATGATGCATGATAGTACTTGGTTTTTCTTGAAAGGAAAACTTATCTATATGAATGTTTATGGATTTTAATGAAGAGAGTCCTATTTTCTTCTCTTTTTATTTTTATGAACAAAAGGTGGTGTGAATTGTAAGGTTTTTTGCTAAAAAATTTTATTTTGTAACAAAAGTATTTTTAATTTGTTTTTATATTTTTTTATGACCTTTTATCTCTTATGTCGGTCAACGTGGCTACTTAGCTTGCAAAGAACCTGAAACTAGGCTAGCTTAACTGAAGACTGTCCGAGATAAAGGTCTTTATCTTATCACTTTTTGTGATTTTTAGGGTTTTTTCATTTTTTTGTTTGTTGTATGATTACCCTATGCTAATGCATCAATACAAATGCAGCAAACGTATGCACACACAATTCATACATCCACGAGCAGAGCCACGCTTATTTAATCACGAGGTAGGGTTTTCTTGCAGAAACGTGCTTGGTTTAGGCGGTTCTAACTGTTCTCACCAAGGCCAAAGGTCCCCAAGGTGCCCCCATTATAGGGACCTCTCAATCTCTCAGTCCTCGGGTCATGCACGGAACTCCGTGGCGACATCCTTAGACCAAAAGAAGAGAGTTATCACCTTGAGTTGGTGGTTTCCGACAACGGTTGTAGCCCCGTTGTAGACCCCTAATTTTGCCCGGTCTCTCAAATAAAGATAAAAGAGATCACCCGTAACAAGATAAAGCTCGTCTAGCATTACAAATAAGAGCCAAGGAGACTTCCTACATGAAGATAAAGCTTCAACAGACGCATATCGGCATCAACTGACGTCCAAAACAGGCAAGGAAAGCTTCTCGGAGTCCCGAAACGCGCGAAACTGGCCAGAACAGTCGAGACGGCCGTCCCAAAGGTGGGACGGCCGTCCCAACTTGCTCCAGCCAGTTGGGACGCGCGTCCCGAAGTTGGGACGGCCGTCCCAAGCCCCAGAAAAGTGGGACGGCCGTCCGGGTCCCCAGGGGTCCCGCCTGTGTAATTTTGCCATTTGGGACGGCCGTCCCAGTCCGCACGGTGGTCCCGAAGTGCGCCAGCTTCGAAAACTATAAATAGGAGGCTCATTTGTCACTTTTTCACACCACAGACACCCCGAGAGCTCTGAAACACTTTCTAAAACTCGGAGCACTTGTCTATTTCTCTCCCTCTCTTGAATGATCTTTCCGATTGCCTTAAATAGGTAACAATCGGTTAAGGAATTATATTCCAGGCATTCGATTCTTCTTTAAATTTTTAGTAGAGTCGATCCTGTATTGGTGAGGAGAGTCTGTGTAGAGTGAGGGGTTGCCAAAACGCATCCTCACGGTTCGAGATTCTCAATATCAAGCTTGCTACGGAGGTTCTTTTCAATTCTCTTCTCTTTTATTGCTTTATTTATTGTTTTATTTAGCTTTATTTATGCCATGTAGAATAAAATCATGTAGATAGCTATTTTGTCTCTTTTATTGCTTTATTAATCATTTTATGCATGCAATATAGAATAAAATCATGTAGATAGCCATTTAATATTATGTAATAAAATAGGGTAATCGCGTAATTTCTTGTAGTCTTTATTTAAATGAATTAATCTGTCATAGGGAACCCGAAAGGGGCGTTGTGGGGTGCTAACACCTTCCCCACACGTAACTAACTCCCTTACCCAACTCTGGTTATAATGGCCAAGTGCGGTTTTTCTTAAAATCAACATTTTTTCCTTTTCCAATGTTTATGGTCAAAACATTGGTGGCGACTCCATAAGAACCCCTTTTCGAAAACCTTTTAAAACAAAAACGCGAGTCTAAACCATCTTTTCGCGACCGCTCGCATAAACGTTTCTAAGACGTCCCTCCGGACGTCGGAAAGGGACGGCGGCGACGGATGGCGACTCCACCGGGGAAGCTAGAGAGTTGATCCCATTTAGTGACGGATAAATTCAAACTAAGTAAAAATTTGAAATTACGCCTTTACCCTTCTGTATGTTTTTACTGTATGGCTTTAATAACTGCTGTATGATTATTTCGCAAATTGTTTGAAATATAAACTGCACACAAAAACCCTTG
Source organism: Sphenostylis stenocarpa (assembly GCA_963425845.1). Lineage (NCBI taxonomy): Eukaryota > Viridiplantae > Streptophyta > Magnoliopsida > Fabales > Fabaceae > Sphenostylis > Sphenostylis stenocarpa. Next base: position 30,032,940 of record OY731402.1, on the reverse strand, counting down.
CACACAACAGTCCCTCTATACCCGGGGGCAAGAGTGAATACCTATAGGGAGTGGGTGGCGGATACGATCGGTTAGTTGGCACACGGGCTACTGCGGTTGCTCGGAAAACCACCAACTCAAGGTGATAACTCTCTTCTTTTGGTCTAAAGGTGTCGCCACGGAGTTCCGTGCATGACCCGAGGATTGAGAGATTGAGAGGTCCCTATAATGGGGGCACCTTGGGGACCTTTGGCCTGGTGAGAACAGTTAGAACCACCTAAACCAAGCACGTTTCGCAGGAAAACCCTACCTCGTAATAGCGTGGCTCTGCTCGTGGATGTATGAATTGTGTGTGCATACGTTTGCTGCATTTGTATTGATGCATTAGCATAGGATAATCATACAACAAAAAAAAATGAAAAAACCTAAAAATCATAAAAATATATAATCAAATTAAAGTCATAAAAATACCTTATAAAAAAATTTTTCTTGACAAAGTCGTATCATTCATACCATATCATTCAATAAGTGGTAAAACCAAGAGAGAGAACCAATGCATTAAGAAAGGTATGCATAAACATCATCATAATAAAATCTCTCATACATAAACACATTCATCCTAGGACATATCTATTCCACACTAATCATTTAAAATAAAAGTTATAATAAGAATCATTAAAATCATTTAGAAGGTGGTCGGTCTTCCGCCAGTCCTCACTCGTGCTCAAAAAGCCAAGAAGATGGAACAGCTAGAAGAACAAAACCGAAAGCTCACCGCGGAGCTTAATACGCTGAAAGAGCAAATGGCTCAAATGTTAGATATGATGCATCAACAAAATATTCATCAGGAGGGTCCTCAGAATGGACAAGCCTCTCACCAGGAAGAAGAAGAGGAACCTCAGAGTGAGCATGATCCATCTAGCACAAGAGCAGTACATATTCATGCTCCTGAAATATCAAAACAACAAATCATTGCTCTTGAAGAGAGGCTGAGAGCTATGGAAGGACATAACTTTGATATAAGAGAGGCGGCTGATATGTGCCTCGTTAAAGACATCCAATTCCCTAACAAGTTCAAAACTCCGGACTTCCCGAAATACATAGGGTTAACTTGTCCCAAAAACCATCTTACAATGTCCTGCCGTAAGATGGCTGCATATGCTTGATAATGAGAAACTCCTGATCCATTGCTTTCAGGAGAGTTTAGCTGAATCGGCCTTAAACTGGTATATGCAACTAGAAGGGGGCCAAATCCAAACCTGGAGACACCTGGCAGATGCCTTTCTTCGTCGATATAAATACAATATAGATCTGACCCCTGAAAGAGCAGATTTACAACTATTAAGCAAGAAAGATGATGAATCCTTCAAAGCATATGCCCAAAGATGGAGGGAATTGGCAGCACAAGTGGAACCTCCTTTATCCAGACAAAGAGACTACATCCCTGTTCATCAATTCTTTGACGGGTCCTTATTATGACAAAATGATAGGGAACACATCAACACTCTTCGCAGATGTAGTCATTATAGGAGAAAGAGTAGAGCAAGGTCTGAAGAGCGGAAGGATTGCACAGCAGAACTCCTCCAACTCCTCTACTCCATTCATTAAAAAGAGCCTCGGGAAAAAGAAAGAAGGAACCGTAAATGCAATCAACTTGGCCATTCCTTCTTCCTCCTCTCAGCAAACTAAGTCACGTAGACCAGAAAGGAAGTTCACCCCAATACCCACTTCTTATGCAAGCTTGCTGTTAAAATTACTAGACGCCAAGCTCCTCGTACGCATCCCTCCCAAGAAGATGGAGCCACCATATCCAGAATGGTATAAGCTTAATGAAAAATGCAACTATCATTCGGACGCTCCAGGACATTCTACGAGATAACTGCATAACCTTAAAGCATAAGGTCCAAGATTTAATAGATGCGGGATGGATCACCTTTGACGCATCTACTCCAAAGGTGGACGACCAGCCCTTATCAAAGCCTCGAGTAAAAGACGGGATAAGGGAGACCGCAGATTAGGGCTCATCATTTTTACTTTTTTTTGCAATAAAAATAAAGAAATAATAAAAGCTTCCGATGTATTTCTCGTGATCCTTGTCCATGATTATGAGATTTTTGGTTAAATTGGGCTTTGTAAATATTTTCTTCTATCAATACAATGAGGCATTTTTTTAATACACATATTCTCTTTCATTCTTTTCTCTCTCATACATTTAATAAAAGAATCTAAAACAAAGCATAACCCATACAGTCATGTCTGTGATTGAAAACTCCTTGGAAGATCTGAAAGCTGAAGACGAATGGATTGAGTCAGACAGTGAGGAGGGGACCATTTCCCGGATATGCAAAGGCTGTTAGAAAAAGAAGCTCAATCAATACAGCCCATCGGGAGAAAGCTGAGGCTATCAATTTGGGATCAGAAGACGATAAGAAAGAAGTAAACATCGGTACCCAAATTAATAATGACGTCAGGGAAAGGTTAATACAATTACTAAGAGAATATATGGATGTGTTTGCTTGGTCCTACCATGATATGCCTGGGATTGACAAGAGCATAGTAGAGCATCGGTTACCAATAAAAGAGGGAATTCGGCCCGTCAAGCAAAAACTCAGAAGAGTAAAACCAGAATGGTCCTTAAAAATTAAAGAAGAAGTAGAAAAACAATTGGATGCCAATTTTCTAATTGTATCAAAATACCCTGAATGGTTGGCCAACATTGTGCCAGTCATAAAGAAAAATGGAAAAATCAGAGTATGCGTAGATTACAGGGATTTAAGCGTGCAAGTCCGAAAGATGATTTTCCCTTACCACATATCGATATGCCTGGTAGATCATCCTGCTACAAATACTCTCTATTCTTTCATGGATGGATATGCAGGGTATAACCAGATTAAATTGATTGTCGAAGATAGAGAAAAAACTTCCTTCATTACACCATGGGGTACATTCTGCTATAGAGTAATGCCTTTTGGACTCAAGAACGCAGGGGCTACTTACCAAAGGGCTATGGTCACACTATTTCATGATATGATTCACAAAGAAATCGAAGTATATGTGGATGATATGATCACCAAGTCCAAAAATGAAATAGATCACCTCCAATATTTAAAGAAGTTATTCAATCGACTTCGAAAATACCAGATTAAGCTCAACCGGCTAAATGCACATTCGGAGTACGATCGGGAAAACTCCTTGGGTTTATTGTTAGTAAAAGAGGAATTGAGGTGGACCCTGATAAAACAAAGGCAATCATAGAAATGCCCCCACCAAGGACGAGAAAAAGAAATCAGAGGATTCTTGGGCCGAATAAACTACATCGCACGGTTCATCGCGCAATTAACGGACAAGTGCATGCCTATCTTCAAGCTATTGCGTAAAAACCAACCAAAAGTTTGGAACGACGAATGTCAACAAGCTTCGAAAAATCAAAATGTGCCTAACCAATCCCCGAATCCTGGTACCACCTGTGGAAGGAAAGCCCCTGATTCTTTACCTTTCAGTACTCGACGAATCCATGGGATGTGTGCTCGGTCAACAAGATGATACGGGTAAAAAAGAACAAGCCATATATTACCTCGAGTAAAAAATTTCTAAACTATGAGACTCGTTATACACCACTCGAAAAAACATGTTGTGCATTGGTGTGGGCAACTCAACGTCTTCGACAATATATGGCCAGACATACAACTTGGTTGATTTCCAAAATGGACCCAATCAAATATCTCGTTTGAAAAACCCGTTTTGACCGGAAGGATAGCCGAATGGCAGGTACTCTTATCAGAATTTGATATCGTTCATGTCACTCAAAAAGCTATCAAAGGAAGCCCTTTAGCAGATTATCTAGCACATGGACCAATAGACGAATATCAATCCATACAAGATGATTTTCCGAGATGAGCACATAATGCACATCCAACATGAAGAACTAGAGAATAATGAGTGGATCATGTTCTTCGATGGAGCTTCAAATTTACTAGGACACGGGATCTGAGCTATTTTAATATCTCCGAAAAGAAGTATATACCGATGACGAGCAGATTAAACTTTGATTGCACAAACAATATGGCAGAATACGAAGCTTGTGCTCTAGGTATTCAAACGGCTTTGGATCATGGGGTAACTAGACTCAAAGTATTCGGTGACTCTTCCCTTGTTATTTATCAACTCAAGGGTGAATGGGAAACTAAAAATTCCAAGTTAATCCCTTATCTGGAACACATTCGTAACATGACTTCAAAAATGGAAAACATCGACTTCGAGTATGTCCCTCGGGAAGACAACCAAATTGCAGATGCATTGGCAACATTATCATCCATGTTCACATTAGAACAAGAACATGAGATGCCCATCATCCAAGTCAAAAGGTACAATAAACAAGCCTTTTGTATGATGATAGACAGTGAAAAAGATGAAACCCCTTGGTATCATGACATAAGGCGATACTTAACAAAGGGTGAATACCCAGAGGGAATCAGTGACAATGATAAAAGGATTATTCGGAAAAGGGCCGTAGGGTTTATGTTGATAGGAGAAACCCTTTATAAAAAGAATTTTGACTCCACTTTGCTAAGATGCGTCAATCTCAAAGAATCTCAGAAGCCGATTAGGGAAATACATGAAGGAGCCTTCGGACGCACGCCCAGGGCATATCATGGCTAGGAAAATCCTCGAGGCAGGATATTTTTGGTCCACAATGGAAAAGGACTGTCATCAGTATACCAGAAAATGTCACAAATGTCAAGTACATGCGGACAACGTGCATGTTCCACAGGTACCTCTCAATGTTATGGCTATCCCATGGCCATTTGCCATGTGGGGCATGGATGTTATTGGTCCCATTGAACCTAAGGCATCCAATGGTCATCGATTTATTACTGGTGGCTATTGACTACTTCACTAAATGGATAGAAGCTGCATCCTACGCGCATGTGACTAAAAAGGTAGTGGTCACCTTCGTTCAAAAGAATATCATATGTCGATATGGTACCCGCATCGTCTCATTACCGATAACGGGTCCAATTTGAATAATAAGATGATGGAAGAATTATGTCAAGATTTCAAAATTCAACACCATAATTCTTCTCCTTATCGACCCAAAATGAATGGCGCGGTCGAAGCGACCAATAAAAATATCAAGAAGATTGTTCAAAAGATGGTTAAAACCTATAGAGATTGGCATGAAATGTTACCTTTTGCTCTTCATGGTTATCGAACATCTGTGCGGACTTCAACAGGGGCTACTCCATTTTCCCTGGTATATGGTGTGGAGGCAGTGTTACCAATAGAAGTCGAAATACCTTCCTTGCGAATCATAATGGAAGCAAAACTAGCAGAAGCCGAATGGATTCAAAGTCGATACGATCAATTAAACCTTATCGATGAAAAGCAGGCTGAATGCTATATGTCATGGACAAGCCTATCAAAAAAAGATCAAGAAGGCTTATGATAAAAAAGTCCACCCTCATACTTATCAAGAAGGGGATCTAGTTATAAAGAAATTGCTTCCAACCCAGAAGGATAAAATTGGAAAATGGGCAGCAAATTACGAAGGACCCTTTGTGGTCAAAAGAGCTTTCTCAGGAGGGGCACTTATCCTCACCAATATGGATGGAGAGGAATTTCGACACCCAATCAGATTCAGACGCGGTGAAGAAGTATTATGCTTGAAGACATTGCTCAAGACCCAGTCAGGAATGAAAATCCGCAAAGGACGTTCCTGGGCAAAAGATAGGGTCCATATTCCTCGCTAGGATACGTCCTAGGCAAAAAGTAGAGGTAAAAAAAAAAAAAAAAAAAAAAAAAAAAAAATCTAACTAAGAGCGAGTTGTTACTTTAGTCGAAAGCGAAAAGGCGGCTAAAGTAACATTCTTCCAGAAGCAAGCGTCTGCATAGTCTTCACTCTGAGCTCAGGCATCTCAACTGAAGTAATTAGGAGAACCAGGGGCGGATATCATGGACATGACTGTATAAGCCTAAACGAGTACAACCAACCTTGACTACCCATTCTTCTAAATACCTTTTGTAATCCTTCTATAAAAGAAATAAAATTTTGCTCATTTATCAATAAAATTCCCTTCCATTTCCTTTCTCTTGACCAAATATTATGGAAATGCCTCTTTATTGATATGCGCAAAGACTTTTAATCAAAGATCAAACATGCATCTAAAAAAGGGAAGCGTATAAAAATAATAAGAGAATAAACGCCTGCTAGGATATTCTTAGGTAAAAACTAGGGTAGCCTGCTAGATCGCAAACCCCAAAAAAAGACGGTCTAGGCAAAAAATAAGGCAAAAGCCCCCTAAGATATCCTAGGCAAAAATTGAGGCAGCCAGCTAGATCGAAAACCCGTAAAGGGCGGTCTAGGCAAAAGATAGGGCTAAAACCAAAAGATGAGTAAAAGATGAGCCCATCATTAAGGTCATAAAAAGAGGAGCCCATAGGCATATTCATAAGAAGCCAACGGGAGAAGGCCAGTTACTTTCTAAATGCATTAAAAATAAATAAACAATAGATTGCATTTAGGACATTCACACACAAAATAGTTGCATAATATGACTTTGTCAAAATCAAGAAAAATAATTTTCTTCAAACAAAAATATTAAACATGCATATAAGGAGGTTAGTCTCTGCACTTGTGATTGAAAACAGGAAGCGCCAGAATCCAGTCTCCATATGAAAATCAAAATCGCGAAAAACGAAATCAAAATCATTTCAGCAACATAAGGAACTTCAAAGAAACTAGTTCCAACCATCAACCTTCTACAATAATAAAAGAAGGAAGCCATCAAAACGAAAAATGGCCAACGGAAAAGCTTGATCATCCCCAAGCGGATCCTTGCCTACTCCGGAGGCAAGACAAAAAGATTACTTCGCGACTCAGCTTCATCACCACATGAATCACCAAGCACACTCACGCAAGAGTCTCCATTTCATTCCCCAAAGAAGAATAAGGACTACACAAGAGTCCATCGAAAGAAAGCACAGAATCAAATCACCCAAATCACTGGGGGGCAACAAAAAGAAAGAAGAGAAAAGCCTTTCATCCTCTAACAAAGGCCACTGCATGAAAAAGCCAAAAGAAAATCCCCAGGAAGAGCACATCAAGAAAAATCTATAAAAGAAAATAAGAAATTTCCATCCCTAGGAGACCAATAAAATTCCTCAGGGATCATTCCATCTAACGTGCATAAAAGGCACACATACGAACCCATTCCCCGGCAGAAATAAAAGCATAGACAAAAGCCAGTTCAAGCAATAAGGAGTCAAAAACTCCATTTTCCCTCTAAGGGGGCAATTCAAAAGAGATCCCAGTCAGAGCAATCAAATTCTCAAAAGAAAAATTTCACCGGTGAGCTTACAACAGAACTACTGTTTGCTCAAAATAAGCAAAGAGCTAATATCCCAGAGAAATGGGAAATCAACCTATGCGAGAGGTAATGCAAGCCCAAAAGCATAAAAGTCTTCACCATCGCTGAAGCAATTGCCTAATCAAGAGGCACAATCAAAGTCCCCAATAAATTCCTGCCCAAAAGGCAACCACGAAGAATCCCCGGTAAAACCGGATAACTAAAATAGAAAAGTCAAAAAGAAAGAAAATCAATCATTCCTCATGGAATAGGCGCATGATCAGAGACAATAAGTCGCCAGAAACCGGGTGGGGGTACGTACTCACCTAAGCCTTGCAGAACGGGGCTTACCAAAAAACTTCATACCGGGTGGGGGTACGTACTCACCTAAGCCTTGCAAAACGGGGCTTACCAAAAACTTCATACCGGGTGGGGGTACATACTCACCTAAGCCTTGCAAAACGGGGCTTACACAAAAAAAAACTTCATACCGGGTGGGGGTACGTACTCACCTAAGCCTTGCAAAACGGGGCTTACCAAAAACTTCATACCGGGTGGGGGTACGTACTCACCTAAGCCTTGCAAAACGGGGCTTACCAAAAACTTCACACCGGGTGGGGGTACGTACTCACCTAAGCCTTGCAGAACGGGGCTTACCAAAAACTTCATACCGGGTGGGGGTACATACTCACCTAAGCCTTGCAGAACGGGGCTTACCAAAAAACTTCATACCGGGTGAGGGTACGTACTCACCTAAGCCTTGCAGAACGGGGCTTACCAAAAAACTTCATACCGGGTGGGGGTACGTACTCACCTAAGCCTTGCAGAACGGGGCTTACCAAAAACTTCATACCGGGTGGGGGTACGTACTCACCTAAGCCTTGCAGAACGGGGCTTACCAAAAACTTCATACCGGGTGGGGGTACGTACTCACCTAAGCCTTGCAGAACGGGGCTTACCAAAAAACTTCATACCAGGTGAGGGTACGTACTCACCTAAGCCTTGCAAAACGGGGCTTACCAAAAACTTCATACCGGGTGGGGGTACGTACTCACCTAAGCCTTGCAAAACGGGGCTTACCAAAAACTTCATACCGGGTGGGGGTACGTACTCACCTAAGCCTTGCAAAACGGGGCTTACCAAAAACTTCATACCGGGTGGGGGTACGTACTCACCTAAGCCTTGCAAAACGGGGCTTACCAAAAACTTCACACCGGGTGGGGGTACGTACTCACCTAAGCCTTGCAGAACGGGGCTTACCAAAAACTTCATACCGGGTGGGGGTACATACTCACCTAAGCCTTGCAAAACGGGGCTTACACAAAAAAAAAACTTCATACCGGGTGGGGGTACGTACTCACCTAAGCCTTGCAGAACGGGGCTTACCAAAAAACTTCATACCGGGTGAGGGTACGTACTCACCTAAGCCTTGCAGAACGGGGCTTACCAAAAACTTCATACCGGGTGGGGGTACGTACTCACCTAAGCCTTGCAGAACGGGGCTTACCAAAAAACTTCATACCAGGTGAGGGTACGTACTCACCTAAGCCTTGCAAAACGGGGGTTACCAAAAAACTTCATACCGGGTGAGGGTACGTACTCACCTAAGCCTTGCAGAACGGGGCTTACCAAAAACTTCATACCGGGTGGGGGTACGTACTCACCTAAGCCTTGCAGAACGGGGCTTACCAAAAACTTCATACCGGGTGGGGGTACGTACTCACCTAAGCCTTGTAGAACGAGGCTTATCAAAAACCTTGCAGAACGGGGTTCATACCAGATGGGGGTAAGTACTCATCAGAGTTAGTCAAAATGCAGACTCCTACCAGGTGAGGGTAAGTACTCACCAGAACATTATATAGTGAAACTCAAAAACTAGATGGGGGTTCGTACTCATCAAACACCAGATGGGGGTGTATACTCATCAAGCCTTACAAAAAGGAGCTTACCCGACGAGGGTTCATTCTCATCAAACCAGATAGGGGTTGGTACCTATCAAAACTATTCATCATCCAGAGGATCAGCAACGTCAGCAAAGCAGCATCCGAAGGATAACCGGGCAAAAAGGGTTAACTCCTTCTCCTACCAGCTAATTTTATCGGCATATTAGGCCAATAAATTAGCTAGGCAGGAGAAGGGGGGGCAGCTGTAGACCCCTAATTTTGCCCGGTCTCTCAAATAAAGATAAAAGAGATCACCTGTAACAAGATAAAGCTCGTCTAGCATTACAAATAAGAGCCAAGGAGACTTCCTACATGAAGATAAAGCTTCAACAGACGCATATCGGCATCAACTGACGTCCAAAACAGGCAAGGAAAGCTTCTCGGAGTCCCGAAACGCGCGAAACTGGCCAGAACAGTCGAGACGGCCGTCCCAAAGGTGGGACGGCCGTCCCAACTTGCTCCAGCCAGTTGGGACGCGCGTCCCGAAGTTGGGACGGCCGTCCCAAGCCCCAGAAAAGTGGGACGGCCGTCCCGGGTCCCCAGGGGGTCCCAGCCTGTGTAATTTTGCCATTTGGGACGGCCGTCCCAGTCCAGACGGCCGTCCCAGTCCAGACGGTGGTCCCGAAGTGCGCCAGCTTCGAAAACTATAAATAGGAGGCTCATTTGTCACTTTTTCACACCACAGACACCCCAGAGAGCTCTGAAACACTTTCTAAAACTCAGAGCACTTGTCTATTTCTCTCCCTCTCTTGAATGATCTTTCCGATTGCCTTAAATAGGTAACAATCGGTTAAGGAATTATATTCCGGCATTCGATTCTTCTTTAAATTTTTAGTAGAGTCGATCCTGTATTGGTGAGGAGAGTCTGTGTAGAGTGAGGGGTTGCCAAAACGCATCCTCACGGTTCGAGATTCTCAATATCAAGCTTGCTACGGAGGTTCTTTTCAATTCTCTTCTCTTTTATTGCTTTATTTATTGTTTTATTTAGCTTTATTTATGCCATGTAGAATAAAATCATGTAGATAGCTATTTTGTCTCTTTTATTGCTTTATTAATCATTTTATGCATGCAATATAGAATAAAATCATGTAGATAGCCATTTAATATTATGTAATAAAATAGGGTAATCGCGTAATTTCTTGTAGTCTTTATTTAAATGAATTAATCTGTCATAGGGAACCCGAAAGGGGCGTTGTGGGGTGCTAACACCTTCCCCACACGTAACTAACTCCCTTACCCAACTCTGGTTATAATGGCCAAGTGCGGTTTTTCTTAAAATCAACATTTTTTCCTTTTCCAATGTTTATGGTCAAAACATTGGTGGCGACTCCATAAGAACCCCTTTTCGAAAACCTTTTAAAACAAAAACGCGAGTCTAAACCATCTTTTCGCGACCGCTCGCATAAACGTTTCTAAGACGTCCCCCTCCGGACGTCGGAAAGGGACGGCGGCGACACCCGTGTGCCAACAAGCCGGTCGTATCTGCCACCCACTCCCTATAGGTATTCACTCTTGCCCCCGGGTATAGAGGGACTGTTGTGTGCAAGGGTTTTTGTGTGCAGTTTGTATTTCAAACAATTTGCAGAAGTAATCATACAGCAATTATTAAAGCCATACAATAAAACATACAGAAAAGGGTAAAGGCGTAATTTCAAATCTTTACTTAGTTTGAATTTTATCCGTCACTAAATGGGATCAACTCTCTAGCTTCCCCAGTGGAGTCGCCATCTGTTACCGCCGTCCGTTCCGACGTCCTGGGACGTCTCGAACGTTAATGCGAACGGTCGCGAAAAGATGGTTGAGACTCGCGTTTTTGTTTAAAACATGTTCATTGCTTCCGAGGTGCTCAACACTGAACTATCCTCTAATAAAAGCAAGGTTTTCGAAAAGGGTTCTTTTGGAGTCGCCACCAATGTTTTGACCATAAACATTGGAAAAGGAGAAAAAGGCATTGATCTTAATAAAAACCAACTTGGCCATTATAACCAGAGTCGGGTAAGGGAGTTAGTTACGTGTGGGGAAGGTATTAGCACCCCACAACGCCCCTTTCGAGTTCCCTATGACGGATTAATTCATTTAAGTAAAGATTATAAGAAATTACGCTATTACCCTCTTTTATTCGTGCAGTTATTTAAATATGGCTATCTACATGGTTTTATCTACATTGCATATAGAAAGCAGTAAATAAAGCAGTAAAAGGGAAGAGAATTGAGAAGAACCTTCGAAGCAAGCTTTATTTTATAAGTCCTTTATACAGAGGATGCTTTGCGGCAATCCTTCGCTCTACAACAACTCTCCTCTCAAATACAGACTCGACTCGACTAAGATTTCTAGAAGAATCGAATGCCAGAATACAAATTCCTTAACTGATTGTGACCTCTTAAAGGCAATCAGAGAGATCATTCGAAGGAGGGAGAGAAGAAGACAAGTTTTTGAGTTGTCTGGGGTGTGAGGTGTGACAAATGAGGCTCCTATTTATAGCCATTTTTCGCCTGTAACTTTGGGATGGCCGTCTGGGTTGGGACGGCCGTCCCAAACGCGTTTTCCACGTTGTGCCGATCTGGGACGACCAGTCTGGGTTGGGATGGCCGTCCCAAATGCAATTTAACACAGGCTGGGACCCCCTGAGGTTTAGGACGGCCGTCCCAAGTTTGGGACGCGCGTCCCACTTGCACAATGACAGTTGGGACGGCCGTCCCAACTCTGGGACGGTGGTCTCGGCCTGTTTAGTCCAGTTTTCGCGTTCTGGGACCCCCGGGAAGCTTTCCTTTCCTTTTTCGGACGTAGATTGATGCCGATGTGTGTCCGTTGAAGCTTTATCTTCATGTAGGAAGTCTTATTGGCCTTTATTAAAGTGTCGGGCGAGCTTTATCTCTGTGTAGGAAGTCTCCTTTGCCTTTATTGTGTGGATGGGTGACCTCCGTCTTATTGCGAGAAGTCTTCTTTTCTTTTATTTGGGAAGCCGGGTGAACTTTGTCTTTGTGTGAAATTCCCCTAGCTTTTATTTGAGAGGCCGGGAAAAATTAGGGGTCTACAAAGAGGAAGAAGGGGTAGTGAGGTTGATGGCATTTACGCTTCCCTCCTTTTTCTTGCCAAAGGGCTTCTTGAATGATGCGTGGGATTTCTTAAACTTGGGAGGGAATCGAGTATTTTTGACATCGGTTACCTCCCTTATATCAAAGTTGTATCCCTCTAATGCCCTTAATCTCTCCTCTAAGGCAAAAATTCGTTGCTCAGAGACCGTATTGTGGAAGCATTGTTGGTACATTAACTCCGTCAATTGCGCCATTTATTCCTTTATGGCATTAAGCTCAGCGGTGAGCATACGATTCTGCTCCTCTAATTTCTCCATCTTCTTTGCTTTTTGAGCGTGAGTGAGAACAGGAAGAAGACCAACCACTTTCTAAATGATTTAAAAATTTATTTTAGCTTTTTATTTCAAATGATTAGTGTGAGATAGATATGTCTTAGACAATAGCTTTGGTATCTTCTCAAAAGCCTATGTTTTAAGGAAGGGTACCATACCCACCTTCGTGTGTTGACTTTTTTTTTTTTTTTTTTTTTAAAGGTTGTCAACATACCTTAGCGCACTTATCTCTTCTAGGAAGGTGATAAACGCACTTGGGTTTCTTTCGCTATTGTCTAAGAATATCTAATGCATCCTATAATGAATGTGCTTTATGCATGCATTACAAAAATATTTTTTATGACAGCATATATTGAAAGTGGAATAACTTTTGACTGGGTTGTCCGATTTGGACGCACAACATGTCAAAACGAAGAGAAAATGGTGAAGAACAAGTGTGCAAATACCCGAAGGGGATTTGGCTCAGTAATTTTCCCAAAAGACGCTCCTAAGACCTATTTTTTGGAGGTTTATTAAAATGATGTGCATGCTGCAATTATTTTCTCTCTTAGTTTTACCACTTATTGGATGATATGGTATGAATGATACGACTTTGTCGAAAAATCTTTTTATTATAAAAGACATTTTTATTGCTTTAATTGTTTTTATATTTTTTATGACCCTTTATCTCTTCTGTCGGTCAACGTGGCTACTTAGCTTACAAAGAACCTGAAACCAGGCTAGCTTAACTGAAGACTGTCCGAGATAAAGTTGGTTTATCTTATCACTTTTATGATTTTTAGGGTTTTTCACTATTTTGTTTGTTGTATGATTACCCTATGCTAATGCATCAATACAAATGCAGCAAACGAATGCACACACAATTCATACATCCACGAGCAGAGCCATGCTTATTTAATCACGAGGTAGGGTTTTTCTGCAGAAACGTGCTTGGTTTAGGTGGTTCTAAACTGTTCTCACCAAGGCCAAAGGTCCCCAAGGTGCCCCCATTATAGGGACCTCTCAATCTCTCAGTCCTCGGGTCATGCACGGAACATCGTGGCGACATCCTTAGACCAAAAGAAGAGAGTTATCACCTTGAGTTGGTGGTTTCCGACAACGGTTGTAGCCCCGTGTGCCAACAAGCCGGTCGTATCTGCCACCCACTCCCTATAGGTATTCACTCTTGCCCCCGGGTATAGAGGGACTGTTGTGTGCAAGGGTTTTTGTGTGCAGTTTATATTTCAGACAATTTGGAGAAGTAATCATACAACAGTTATTAAAGCCATACAATAAAAATACAGAAAAGGGTTAAGGCGTAATTTCAAATCTTTACTTAGTTTGAATTTATCCGTCACTAAATGGGATCAACTCTCTAGCTTCCCCAGTGGAGTCGCCATCTGTCGCCGCCGTCCGTTCCGACGTCCTGGGACGTCTCGAACGTTAATGCGAGCCGTCGCGAAAAGATGGTTGAGACTCGCATTTTTTGTTAAAAATATGTTCATTGCTTCCAAGGCGCTCAACGCTGAACTATCCTTTAATAGAAGCAAGCTTTTCGAAAAGGGTTCTTTTGGAGTCGCCACCAATGTTTTAACCATAAACATTGGAAAAGGAGAAAAAGGCATTGATTTTAATAAAAACCAAACTTGGCCATTATAACCAGTGTTGGGTAAGGGAGTTAGTTACGTGTAGGGAAGGTATTAGCACCCCACAACGCCCCTTTCGGGTTCCCTATGACGGATTAATTCATTTAAGTAAAGATTACAACAAATTACGCTATTACCCTATTTTATTCGTACAGTATTTAAATATGGCTATCTACATGATTTATCTACATTGCATACAGAAAGCAGTAAATAAAGCAGTAAAAGGGAAGAGAATTGAGAAGAACCTCCGAAGCAAGCTTTATATTATAAGTCTTTTACATAGAGGACGCTTTGCGACAATCCTTCACTCTACAACGACTCTCCTCTCGAATAAACTCGACTCGACTAAAATTTTCTAAAAGAATCGAATGTCGGAATACAAATTCCTTAACTGATTGTTACCTATTAAAGGCAATCAGAAAGATCATTCGAAGAAGGGAGAGAAGAAGACAAGTCTTGGAGTTGTCTGGGGTGTGAAAAAGTGCCAAATGAGCCTCTTATTTATAGTTTTCGCTGCCCGGCACATCTGGGACGGCCGTCTGGGGTGGGACGGCCGTCCCACTTGAATATTTAACACATAGCCTGCCCCCCTGGGAAGTGGGACGGCCATCCCACATGTGGGATGCGCGTTTGACTTGTCCCAGGATAGTTGGGACGGCCGTCCCAACTCTGGGACGGTGGTCTCGACTTGTTTTGTCCAGTTTTTGTGTTCTGGGACCCTGGGAAGCTTTCCTTGCTATTTCTGGACATTGTTTGATGTCGATGGATGTCCGTTGAAGCTTGATCTTCTTATAGGAAGTCTTCTTGACCCTTATTAAGATGTCGGGCGAGCTTTTATCGTCATGTAGGAAGTCTCTTTGGCCTTTGTCGAGACATTGGATGAACTTCGTGTGGTTGTGAGAGGTCTTCTTAGTGTTTATTAATTAGCTGGGGGATCTTTATCTTTGTGTGAAGTTTCCCTAGCTTTTATTGAGAGGCCGGGCAAAATTAGGGGTCTACACCGACTATCTTAAAATCTAATATTACAGACTCAAACTAATCAAAACAGAGTTATTACACTATAAAACAAGTCTTCAACTCTCTAAGTTCTTGTGTTCTTGAATCATCATCAAAATCAACAAGCTTCATGTCGATGTAAGTTCAACATCAAGTCCTTGAATGTTCAACAGTACCTTCTCTTTATTGGGGTAGAAGGAGAATGGTTGGGGCTTTTAATTCGGGAGGCTCTTATTTCTTCTGAGTTATTTGATGACGAAAACTCGCTCTTCTTTCTTGAGGGAGAGCAAAGTTTGCTTCTTTCTTATTTGTGCCTTCTTTTTCTGGGTAGAAGGATTGTAGCTGGAGCTCTGGTTTTTGGAAGCTTTTGTTTTGCTCTAGAGTTGCTGGCTTATTGGTGGCAACTTGCTCTATTTTCTTGAGGGAGAGCATTATTTGGAGGCTTGGTTCTGGTGATCATGCTTTTCAATCACAAACATGGAACTAGTCTCCTTATGCATGATTATCGTTTTTGCTATTAATTTGCAAAAAATTTTAATTTCGATTTTGACAGAGTCGTTTTGTTCGACTATTTGTGTGTGGATGTCCTAAATGCAATCTATCCTTTTATGAGATGCATCTTAGAAAAGTGACTAGTATTCTCCTGCTGTACTTTCATGATTATGCTGATAAGCTCCTTTTTTATTCATTTTTTGGTTAAGCCCTAACTTTTGCCTAGACTGCCCTTTTGGGGTTTTCGATCTAGCGGGCTGCCTTAATTTTTGCCTAGGATATCCTAGTGGGCTTTTTCCTTTTTTGTGAATGCCCTAACTTTTGCCTAGACTGCCCTTTGTGGGTTTTTGATCTAGCGGGCTACCCTAACTTTTGCCTAAGAATCTCCTAGCAGGCATTATTATTTTTATTTTCGTTTTTTCTTCCTCTTCTTTTTTTGAGAGATAGGACCATATCATGCATGCAATGTTTGTGATATGCATCATATAATGCTAATTCAGTTAATATTTGAAAAGGATTAACCGATGTGTTTTTTCTTCTGATGTGCTTCTAACGTCATGCCTAGCTGTACCGATTTTGCCGTCTCAGATTTGCCATGATCGAAGAATGAATGTTGTTGATTGTAGAGTGACTATCGTGTCAGTGCACTCCTTCCTTTTCTCAGGGACTATATCTCCATATTTCCCAATTAATTACTAGAATGTCATAATAAGGGTCAAGAGAATAGAAAGAAAGGGATTTAATTCAAAGGCTTGTGTTTTAGAGGGTTTTTATTTTCAAAAAAAGTTTTTGTAAGAATGGCTAGCCAAGGTTGGTTCAACTGTTTAGGCTAGTTTTAAACAAACGTTTTGTTTATGAAGTTGCGTCTTAAGTAATTGTTTTGTGGCACCTATCGCGACTAATTTACTTCCCTAGACTGCCCTTCGGGTTTTCAACCTAGGATGTTGTGCTTTTTTCTTGGTCCTAACTTTTGTCTAGGTTTCCTCTTTGTTTTGGGAATCCTAGCGGACTTTATTTTGTAACCCTAACTTTTGCCTAGGCTACCCTTTATTGTTGTTCGGGTTTCCTAGCGGGTTTACCCTAGCTTTTGCGTAGCCCCCCTTAATAAGTTTCCTATCGGGTATCTTGCCCTCTCTTTTCGGCCTTTGGCTTCTATGGGCTTCTTTTGATTTTTTTTTTGTTTGCACAACATTGGTGAAACACAACTTTATTGAAGAGGTAAAACCTTATTCGTGTTTCTAGTTAATCAGTCATGATGGGTTTGACTTTTATTTTGGTCAATGGCGTAGTTTGATTACTTTGACGCATTTTGAAAACGTTTGCTTAAATATGGTTATTAATGAGGTTTAGACATGATTAGCAAGAAGAGAAACAAATAATAAAAATGACATTCTTTGTAATTAATAGGGAAATATGTGTCCTACAATGCTCGGGGGTCGGGCTAGCCCTGAGGAGTAATTTCTAATAGTCTTTGGATTTACAACCCCTTAAAATTGGAAGGAGAACACCTAATGGCTAAAGTCGCTCTCGACGCTTGGACCCCTCCATTTTTGGGAAAATATGATTCAAGGTGCAGAGGGGAGACTTCCCTTTTCTCCGTGCAGCTTGATCCTTTATAGGGTCATGCTTCAAAAGATTGTCTTTAAAATCTGGTGACTCCCTTATTCCTTGATAGTTTCTAATGAGCCCTTGGTTTGGGTGGTATCCATATTTCTTCATCATGTGGGTCACCTTCATATTGTTGGGGAAGTCTTTTCATATTGGAAAAAGATATTTCAAAGGTCCTCTTTAGTCGCATCCATACAAGGTAGGGCAAACGACTTGCAGATCCGAATGTCGTTGCCTACCGTGAATTTGTCCTTTTGGTGGAGCGTTGAAAGCACTGCCTTAGCGTCGTGAATCCAAAGTCTACTCAATTTCCTCTTTGGATTATGTCTTTCTTAGGTCTTTTTATTTTTCCTTTATTCGTAAGAGCATCATCCTATAGCTCCTTGGGGCAATAGATTCTTCCACTTCTAATTCTGCCCCTAATGTCGGCTATGTCGGAGATATCCTCAATGATGGGTGATGTTTCTGCGTATCTCCACGGTACAAATTTATTTGATGTATGGGGTGAACAAATGTAATGACATCCTTGCCCCCTCTTCCTTATTAACTTGGATACCTAACGGTTGAGGCTTATTATCCTTCTTAGGCGGATCAACCGTTGGAGAGAACTTGACGATGAAATGTTTGCTCTTCTTCTTATTCTGATTCATGGGAAGCACATCAATTAATCCTTTCTTTTTATTATCTTATTATTATTAAAGTGAGAATGAATTCAATTTATGAATGCAATAGACGGTTGAAGAGATGATGAAAACAAACAATTTTATTTATTTTATCCAGACAGTGTACATTACTCAATGCAATATTTTGAAGTACATTTAAAAAATAAAATCGAAGAAGCCTAAATGAACCTATAGGCGGGTTATAATTTCTATTTATTTTCTTTTTGACTTCCCGTGCATGGCATGTGAATGCCCTATCCTCTTTTCATGGTATTGAGGAATGTCCACTTTCATCAACTGTCTATTATTAGATGCATGTTATGAGGATGAAGTTTGGTGGATGCATGTATGCAAGTGTTTGTTTTTTCTTAAACATTATCATGTTTTATTTTCTAACATGATGTATGATAGTGTTTGGGATTTTGTGTTATTTTTTTATGCGGATGAGGGCATGAAGAATACCAGCCGCTTTCTAGAATGAAAAAGAATTTTATTGTTTAAAATGAATGATTTATGGGATGGATATGCCTTAAGACAATGGCTTAGGTATCCTCCTTAAAGCTTACGCTTTGTGGGGTATCATACCCACCTCGGTGTAATGGTTCCTTCCCCATCACAAATTTGACAAGTATAATGGGGGTCACCATCACACCTTAGTACACTTGTCCCTTCCTTGTCGTGAAGGTCGCAAACACACTTGGGTCTCTTTTGCCCTTGTCTTAAGATATCTAGTGTTCCGTAGAATGAATGTATTTATGCATGTGCTAGTACAAAAAGGACATTTTACGATGAAAAAAGGCAGAAAATATTTTAAGTGGTATAACTTTTTACTAAGATGTCCGATTTGGATGCCCAACATATCAAAACGAAGAGAAAGAGGTGAAGAACAGGTGACAAATTCCGAAAGGGGATTTGGCCCAACAATTTTCCCAATAAACGCTCATAAGACCCATTTTTTGAGAGATTTAGATGATGTGTATGCGTACTGCATTTATTTCCTCTCTTCTTTTTTCCACTTATGAGATGATGTAGATATGAATGATACGACTTTGTCAAAATTCTTTTTATGTTATTTCTAATTGAATGCTATGAGTTTTCTTTTTTCTTTTTTATTTGTTTTATTACCCCTTTATCTCTTCTGTCGGACTGCGTGACTACTTAACTTACAAAGAACCTAAAACCAGGCTAGCTAAAATGCAGACTGTCCGAGATAAAGTTGGTTTATTGCGAAAGAATGGTTTTAGCATCCCTTATCTCTTTTGTCGGACAGCGTGGCTACTTAGCTTACAAAGAACCTGAAACCAGGCTAGCTAAAAGGCAGACTGTCCGAGATAAGGGTGTTTATTGTGAAAGATTTTTGAGATTTTGTTTTATTTTATTTTATTTTTTTGCTGTTGTATGATTATGTTATGCAACAATCAAATGCACAAATAATTCACTCATCTGCGAACAGAGTGACGTTTAATTACGAGGAAGAGGTTTCCTGCAGAAAAGTGTATTGGCAAAGGTAGGTTCTAACTGTTCTCACCAAGGCCAGGCCCCCAAGGTGCCCCCATTATAGGGACCCTTCAATCTCTCAGTCTTTGAACCATGCACGGATCTCTATGTCAATATTCTTAGACCAAAAGAAGAAGGTTATCACCTTGAGTGGTGGTTTCTGACAAAGACCTGTTGACATTAAGGCCATTACCATGGTCGGCCGTATCTGCCACCCACTCCCTATGTGTATTCTCTCTTGCCCCAGGTATAGAGGGACTGTTGTGTGCAAGGGTTTGTGTACAATTTATTTCAGACAATTACAGAAAATAAGCATACAACAATTATCAAAGCTAAACAGTAAAGCATGTTATAAAGTAAGAAAGGGTAAAAGCATAATTTCTAGTTTTTATTTCTTAAACTAGTCCATCATTAAATGGGATCAACTCTCTAGCTTCCCGAGTGAAGTTGCCATCTGTCGCCGCCGTTAGAAGAGGCGGTCGAAGCGACGTGATGGTTTGGATTGACTCGCATTTTTTGAAAGAAGTGGTTCAACGCCTTTAGGTTGTCCGATAACCAGGTTGGACCTAAAGGTGAGGTTTTCGAAAGGGTTCAAGGAGTCGCCATCAGTGTTTTAACTCTAAACACTGAAAAAGATAAAAAAAGGAAGGCTTTGGTTTTAGAAAAAACCAACTTTGGCCATTACAACCAGAGTCGGGGAAGGGAGTTAGTTACGTGTGGGGAAGGTGTTAGCACCCCACAACGCCCTTTTCGGGTTCCCTATGATAGATTAGTTTAACAAATAAATACTTAAAGAAATTATGCTTTTACCCTATTATTTAAACTACTGGCAAAATTTAAGTGCCTACATTATCCTAATATCTAATGCATACAGGAAAGTAGTAAAAGAAAGCAGTAAAAGATAAGAGATATGAAAGAGAACCTCCGAAGCGAGCTTTTATAAATCTTGAACTCGAGGACACTTTTTGGCAGTCCCAGCACTCTACAGAATCACTCCTCCCTCGAACAAAAAATAAGAGTACCACCCTACCGAGGGCCGGACGTCTCAAAAGGAGACTTCCTTAACCGATTTCTACCTTAAACGGAAATTGGAAAGCTCACTCGAACTCTGAAATAATGCTCACAGTCACTCTAAAGTGCCAAAAGGCTTCCTATAGAATGTAGGAGTGGACAGGTGTGTGGAAAAGTGAGAAATGAGGGCCTATTTATAGGGAAACAAACCAAGAAAAAGTGGACGGCCGTCTAGACTTAGTGGACGGCCATCCATGGCAAAAAGTGGCCATGGACGGCCATCCATGGCGAAAGGTTGCCATGGATGGCCATCCATAGCCTTAAAGTTGGCATGGACGATCGTCTGACTGTCCTGGTTAACCATCTACTATCTCCAACAGATTTTCTGATTTTTATTTCCTTTAAAAACCCTTCCTATCTTAAATGGAACTTAGAAAAAGCTACTAGGGACTTAACAAAGTCCTGACCATCTTCAAAATGGGTTATCTTCGACTTTATTAGGGGGTCAGGCAAGATTTGAGGTCTACACCTTGAAAGACTCGTCGTTCCTTTTCTTTAAAGTTCTAAGGTCCGACCTATCCGAAGTTAGGTAAATATTGTATCGGTACCGATGAAAAAAGGCATCTACCAGCTGCTTCCAGGTTTTGACTTGTCCCTTCTCCAGCTGCATATACCAGTTGAGAGCTTACTCAACCAGGCTCTCCTGGAAGCAATGGATCAGAAGTTTCTCATTCTCAGCATGTGTAGCCATCTTATGACAGTACATTGTAAGATGATTTTTGGGGGGCCAAGTCAGGCTTGCGTACTTGGGGAAGTCTAGAACTTTGAATTTTGGAGGGAACTGGATGTTCTTAATCAGACACATGTCAATTGCCTCCTTAACGTCAAAGTTGTGTCCCTCGACCGCCTTCAACCTTTCCTTTAAAGCAGATATCTGCTGTTTGGACACCTCGGGGGTGTGGATGTGCATTACCCTTGCGTCAGACTACATAGGGGCTTTTTGCTCGTAAAATAACTCTTCTTCCTCTTCCTCCTTATGGCGAGAGGTTCGGTCGCCATGAGTTTCCCTTTTATTAAGATTTTGCTAGTGCATGACCTCCATCATCTGCCCCATTTGTTCTCTCAGGGCGCTAACCTCAACAGTGAGTTTGCGATTTTGTTCCTCCAACTGTTCCATTGCTCTAGCTTTCTACGCACAGGTTCGGATTACGGGAAGACCAACCACTTTCTAAGATGCCGAAATGAATTTTATTAATGGAGATGAATGATAGGTGTGGCATTAGTATCTCCTAACACAATGGCTTAGGTATCATCCTTAAAGCTTATGTTTTGCAGAGTGCCACCACCATATACCTTAGCACACTTGTCCCTTCCTTGTGGAAGATTACAAGCGCACTTGGGTCTCTTTCGCCTTTGTCTTAGAGATATCTAATGCCCCCTAGCATGGGTGCATTTATGTATGAGAGGTTTGATTAAGATGATGTGTATGCATACTTTCCTTATGCATTTATTTTCTCTCTTTGTTTTTCCACTTATGAAAGGATGCGATATGAATGATATAAATTTGTTAAAATCGTTTTATTAAATTCCATTATTTTGTTTTTTATTCGTTTTGTGACCCCTTTATCTCTTCTGTAGGTCAACGTGGCTACTTAGCCTACAAAGAACCTGAAACCAGGAAAGCTAAAATGATGACTGTCTGAGATAAAGTTGGTTTATCATAAGAGAATGATTTTAGAATCCCTTATCTCTTCTGTCGGTCCACGTGACTACTTAGCTTACAAAGAACTGAAACCAGGCTAGCTAAAATGTGAATTGTTTGAGATAAGGGTGTTTATTATGAAAAGGCTTTTTAGTTATTTTTCTTTTGCTATTTTATGCTATGCAACAAACAAATGCAACAAACGAATGCACAAACAATTCAATCATCTGCGAACAGTGAGATGACATTTTTATCATGAGGTACGGTGTCCTGCAGAAAGGTGCGTATTCAAGGTAGTTCTAAATATCCTTGTAGACCCCAAATCTTGCCCGACCTCAGAATAAAGTCAGAAAGCATCCTATTTGAAGACGGTCGAAGCTTAACAAGTCATTAGGAGAGGCTATTAGGCTCCCGTACCAAGATAGGAGGGTTTTTTGGCCCGAAAATAAAGTTTCTCGCCCTGAAGGGACGAGACCGCCGTCTGGAAGGACCAGACCGCCATCTCGTCTTAACGCCAGGACGAGACCGCCGTCTCGAATTTCCAGACGGCGGTCTCGTCACATGCAAAAGTCGAGACGGCAGTCTGGATTTTCCAGACGGCGGTCTCAATTTCCGCCTAGTCGAGACGGCGGTCTGGGTTTTCCAGACGGCGGTCTCGACCTCTGCCTCGAACAAGACGGCGGTCTGGAATTTCCAGACGGCGGTCTCGACCCTGTCAGAGGAGACGGCAGTCTCGACCTGTCAGGCGCGAAAAACTATAAATAGGGGCGTCATTTCTCCCTTTTTCCACACCCAGCAGCAAGAGCTCTCCCTTCTCTCTAGAATTTCTCTCTCTAAGAATCCCTCCGAGGCATTTCCGGAGTTTCTGAGCGTCTTTAGGCATAAACTGAACGTTCTAAATCTTCTTTAGAATCCCTCCGAGGCATTTCTGGAGTTTCTGCGAGTTGTAGAGTGAAGGGTTGCCAAAACGCACCCTCTCTTTTTTATATAAAGCTTGCTTTGGAGGTGCATATCCTCACTCTCTACTTTTTACTGCTATTTAAATTATGCAATAGAAGCTAGGGCCATGTAGTCATATATTTAAATACCGCATAATAAAAGGGTAAAAAGCGCTATTTTCCAGTTTAATTATTTATTAAAATTAGCCAGCCTATCATAGGGAACCCGAAAGGGGCGTCGTAAAGGAACTAACACTTCCTTTACACGTAACTAACTCCCTTACCCAACTCTGGTTCTAATGACCAAAGTTGGTTTTTTCGAAAACCAACGCCTTTTAAACCCCTTTTCCGATGTTTATGGTAAAAATATCGGTGGTGACTCCATAGAACCCAACTAAATAAATCCCTGGGTTAGCCCGGTTATCGGACAATTCAAGGATACTTTAGAAAACCTCGCACCTGGGTTAGCCCGGTTACCGGACAACCTAAAGGCGTTGTAACCACCAATAAAAAACGCGAAAATCAAGAAGAGTCGAAAAACCATCGCGTCGCTCCGACCGCGCCCTCTCTTTTGGGGAGGCGGCGACAGATGGCGACTCCACTGGGGAAGCCTAGAGAGTTGATCCCATTTAGTGATGGGCTGGCTTAAAAATAATTAAACCAAGGAAATAGCGCTTTTTGCCCTACCTTGTATTATAACATGCTTTATTGTTTGGCTTTCAATAAACTGTTGTTTGTTTCTACTTACGCAATTGATTGGAATATAAATTGCACACAAAACCCTTGCACACTACAGTTCCCTCTATACCCGGGGGCAAGTGAGATAACCATAGGGAGTGGGTGGCAGGTACGGTTCGCTGCAGTTAGGGCCTTGTGCCCACCAGTGTGATCGGAAACCACCACTCAAGGTGATAACCTTCCTCTTTTGGCAACAAGACCGACTCTGGCCTTAGTGCTGAGCATGGTTGGACGGCTGGAGAGTGGGGACCCTATAATGGGGGCACCTTGGGGGCCTTAGCCTGGTGAGAACAGTTAGAACCTACCCTGTCCAATGCACTTTTCTGCAGGAAAATCCTACCTCGTGAAAAACGAAGTCTCGCCTGTTCGGGGATGATTCAATTGTGTGTGCATATGATTGTTGCATTTGTATGTTGCATAACATAAACAAACAACAGAACGAAAATCACCAAAAAAATATTTTACAAATAAACACCCTTATCTCGGACAGTCTGCCTTTTAGCTAGCCTGGATTCAGGTTCTTTGCAAGCTAAGTAGCCACGCAGTTCCGACAGAAGAGATAGGGGACGATAAATATTCTTTCGCATAAAGCCATATTTTATCTCGGACAGTCTGCCTTTTAGCTAGCCTGATTTCAAGTTCTTTGTAAGCTAAGTAGTCACGCAGTTCCGACAGAAGAGATAAAAGGCTATAAAATAAAAAAATAAAAATAATAAAATAATCCATTTTTCCAAGATTCACAAATAAGACCTGGTCCAAAAGTATTGCATTCATAAAACATTCATATAGATAGTTTATTCTTTCAAAAAAATACCATACATCATGTAGAAAAACATGATAAATAGTAAAATAAACACTCACATTCAATAAACATCATCTTCATCAAATCATACATTTTGGTTTTAGAAAATGGAGGGGACAAGTAGACAAGTGGGGAAGGTGGACATTCTCCGAAGCCATACTGAGAAGCTAGAGCGGCTTAGTGCGACGATGCCACCGGAGGTCTGCGCTGATTTTGAAAAGTCCTATGGACGAATTCTGGACCTCCTGAAGGTCAGTGTCGATCAAGTCTTCCTCAGGGTACTAATTCACTTTTGGAACTCCAGTCTGCGGTGCTTTGAATTTCCGCAGTTCGACATGGTGCCCACTTTAGAGGAGTATGAAACAATGTTGAGATGGCCCAAGTCAGCCGGGGTTCATATCCGCCATGAGGCGTACACTCCTGCAGCACCAGTCGCTGCCCTTATCCATCTACCGTACCGACAGAGTACCCTGATAAAGAAGGGGAACACCCAGGGATGGAAAGTAACGATGTTAGAAGACCACCTGTCCTATCTGGCTGAAAGGGCAGAGTGGGTTGCCTTTAACAAGACCCTGGCATTATTAATTTTCGGAACGATCCTGTTCCCCTTTCACCTCGACACGATCGATCAAGCCGTCATGGACACTTTCTTCGCTTGGGACGTGAATTCGAGGAGTCCCCTGCCTGCTATTCTTGCCGACA
This sequence comes from Sphenostylis stenocarpa, assembly GCA_963425845.1. Classification (NCBI taxonomy): domain Eukaryota; kingdom Viridiplantae; phylum Streptophyta; class Magnoliopsida; order Fabales; family Fabaceae; genus Sphenostylis; species Sphenostylis stenocarpa. The sequence continues at coordinate 30,007,532 of OY731402.1, read as the reverse complement.
CCTTGCTATCGGTAGACTTCTGCCGTCAGAAGCAAGGAAGAACACTCCGCTGCTGCTCTTCGTTACTTTATGTGTGGAGCATCACGCACCTTTACGCCTCCAGTCACTTGGGGATATTCCCCGACCCTTTGAGAAGCTTCTCCAAAATCCCCCTCCAGCGACGCCTGACCATAGAATGGAGGGATTAGTTAGAACAAAAGGACGCAAACGAGCATATCTTGGGTCCGCCCTTGGTTCGAGCCCGGTCCGAGTTCTCGTCGGATGCGGGAGCTATCCGAATGTACCCTTGATAGGACTCGGGGGTTGCATAGCCTACTCACCTAGAGTAGCTATGAGGCAACTCATGAGGACTCAAACTATTATCTCCCGAGGGGAACTCGGAGGGTTGTGCTTCTTTGGAGACCCGTGCACAATGGCCAACTCACTAACTGTGAGGAAAGCATGGGAGAAGCCAGTCTACATGGGAGACAGAGAGCTAGGAAAAGCTCGGGTGACTGTCACCAGTGACTATGAGGCATGGAGGAGAAGAAGAGAGATGGCCCGACCATCCACCACACCCGCGCCAATCGCCAACAAAGAAGAGCTGCAGGCGCAAGTCAATGCCTTGACCCAGAGGGTAGAGATAATGGGAGCCCAGATACGGGCCCTTGAGGAAAAAGAACAAGCCTCTATCCTCACGATTGATGGTCTACAAAGGCAGGGCAAGAAAAAGGATCATGAAATAGAATGCCTCAAGGACCAATGTGCCGACGCTAACGAACAAGCTATCCGAGCGTCCAAAGCGCGAGAACAAGCTCGGATAGCCAAGCTGCGGGAGATAACCGCGGATCGGCACACCTTGAGGCGGAATCGGCTCAGCAGGCGCAAAGGATCAAGGAGTTGTCGGAAGGGCTCCTCCGGGCTCGGTTAGATCTCCGCCAAGAGCGAGAGAACAATAGAAAACTGAGCAGAAGTCTCTATGAGCTACGCATTAAGGAGAGAAGCGGGCTAGCTCAGTATGACCAAGTACTTCAAGAGAAGGACCAAGCTATTGCAAAGCTTGATGAACTACAAGCCTTGGTCATACATCAAGAGGCAAAGATCAAGGAGGCTCAACAATACAGCGAAGAAATGAGCCAAGCGATCCACAAACAAAGCGAAGCGCTCGCTCACCACGTCCGGGAAGCCGAAAGAGAATTACAAAGAAAACAAGACCCGCCTGTGGGTTTCTTTAGGCTTTTCCGTTTTTGCCAAAAGACGCTTCGTAGTTTGGAATAGGAGAATGTACACCTTTCATAGAATTAATGAAATCTTTTTCCTATTCAACACCTGTCTACTTGCATGCATGTACATTCATTTGCATATTTCAATTTCCCCTCCTTCACGCTTAAATAAATAAGATAATAAAAAGCAAGGATTAACTAACACGTCTTCCAACTCAGAGGAATGGAGAGAAAGCCACTCCTAATAAAGCTCACCCCGACGGTCGAATCACCGCAAGAGGGAAGTAAACCTCGGTCGTTGGTCCTCAAGACTAAAGAAGAGGGGGCAAGGACGCCAGTGCAACTATTTATGCCACGTCCTTTCCCCTATGAGTCAAACAAAGCTGTACCGTGGAGATATGGGGAATCTTCACCAATAAAAGAAGAAATAACAAACATAGCCGGCATTGGGGGCACAACTAGAAGTGGAAGAATCTACTCCCCCAAGGACACACAGGAAAATGTCCGTCAAAATAAGGGAAAAAATAAAAAGACCGAAGAAGAAAAAGAAAATAAGGAGTCCAAGGAGGAGACAGAAGAATTACTCCAGTTTATAAAGCAAAGTGAGTATTCCATTATAGACCAGCTCAATCGCACGCCTGCAAAGATCACATTGCTATCTTTGATAATGAGCTCGGAACCGCACCGAGACGCCCTGCTGAAGGTCTTGAGCGAGGCGCATGTACCCCATACAATATCCCAAGAAAAGGTCGAGAGGATCGTTGGTTACATCACGGCAAACGATCACCTCACCTTCACAGAGGAAGAACTCCCCCTAGAGGGGTCAAAGCATAACAAGCCCTTGAACATCTCAGTCAAGTGCAAGGAATACCTCATTGCTAAAGTTCTTGTGGATAACAGGTCGTCCCTGAACGTGATGCCCAAGTGCACACTGGATAAGTTGACTATCCAAGGAACCCGTCTGCGCCCAAGCAGCACCATCGTTCGAGCCTTCGACGGATCAAAACGAGAAGTAGTGGGAGAGATCAATCTACCAATCCAAGTGGGACCCACTATCTTCGACGTCGATTTCCATGTAATGGACATTACTCCAGCATATAGATGTCTCCTCCGTAGGCCTTGGATTCATGACGCTAAGGCAATACCTTCGACGCTCCACCAAAAAGTCAAATTCGTAGTGGGTGACAAACTGGTCACGGTCCAAACAGAAGACGATATCCTGATCAGTGGACCGTCCACCCAACCTTATGTGGATGTGGCTGAAGAGGCTCTTGAAACATCTTTTCAAGCGCTCGAAATTGCCAGTATAGAACAACTTCCCAGAAATACAAAGGTAGCCCGCATGATGTTGAAACACGGCTACCATCCTGGCCAAGGACTGGGGGCAGATTCCCAAGGAACGAAGGAACCCCCAGAATTCAAAGACAATCCTCACAAGTATGGCCTAGGATATAACCCTTTCAAGGGCCGAGCGGGAAGAGCAAAAGGGAAGTCCCCCCTCCGCACACTCAAGCAGATTTTCCGAAGTGGAAGGGTGCAAGCGTCAAGAGTCACTCTAGTCATTAGGAAATCTTTTTCTTTGCTTAAGGGATGTAAACCCCATGATGGTTAGAGATTATCCCCCGGGGCGAGCCCGACCCCCGGGCATCTTAGGGCACATATTCCCTTATTAATTAATAAAGAATGATTCTTTCTATCTGATTCTCTTCTTTCTACTTTTGACTAGACCACGTAAATAACCCTGTCTAAGTAAACATAAAAAAGAAAAGAAGAATAAGAAGCGCTTCCAAATAATCAAACCTTTATCATTGTTATCATCATCGAGTTAGCTGGTTAGAAGCATATAAAAATAAGACTTCACTTAAGCCATGAAGGAAGTCACGCTTCGACAATACTGTGAAAAGATAAAAAAAATAATAATAATAAATCCACAAAAAAAAAAAAAAAGAAAAAGCCCAGAGAAGCCAAAGGCTAAAAGAAAAGGGCAAATTACTCGGTAGGAAACCCACTAAGGGGGCTACGCAAAAGATAGGGTCGACCCGGTAGGATGCCCGAACAACAATAAAGGGTAGCCTAGGAAAAAGTTAGGGTTACAAATAAAGGTCCGCTAGGATTTCTCCAAAATTTTACAAGAGAGAGAACCTAGACAAAAGATAGGGCCAACACACAGTATCCTAGTTCGAAAACCCAAAGGGCGATCTAGGGAAATCAGCTAGCCATTTAAAAGCAATGAAAATAAAAAGAGCGCAAATACAAAAAAGAGAGGAAAAATGTTTGCTTAGACAAAGCTTAAACACCCAGGCTTAACCTCAGCCAGCCATTCTTACAAATCCTTTTATCAATAAAAATCAACCCTCTAAAACACAAACCATTGATTTTACCTCCTTCGCTCCTTTTCTCTTGACCCTCACGACAATATTCTAATAATTACTTTGGGAATATGGAGGCGTATAGTCAACAAGAGGATTGAAATCCCTAAAGCAAGGAAAAAGGGTCACTGCATGACAAAAAGTGCTCTGCAGAAAGAAAAAAGAAGAAAGAAAGAAAAAGAGGAAGAAAGAAACTACTCTTCGGTCACAAAAAGTCCGGCATGGTACATCCAACAGTATACGCGACGAATCAGAAGGCTTTCAGCACAACAAAGACACGTTGGTTAAATCCTTCTGAAAAACTAATTAAAGTAGTCATTATAGGACATCAAACATGAAAACATTTGCATGCATAAAATGTTTTTGAACCAGGTCCTATTCAAAAAAAAAAAAAAAATCCCGAAAATTAGAGACCGCCGTCTGGATATTCCAGACCGCCGTCTCGGTTCGTTGACCAAACGAGACCGCCGTCTCGAGAAACTGGACCGCCGTCTCGACTTGGGCAAAGTCGGGACCGCAGTCTCGATTCGTTGGCAAAACGAGACCGCCGTCTCGACTTCCCAGACGGCGGTCTCGACCTGAAAAAAAATTCTATATAAAGGGGCGCGCGGGATGGGTCTCCTCACACTCCTCCTTGCTCCCCAAACCCTCAAAGCCTCCAAAGCTCTCATATTTTGCTATCCCAAGCCTCCCCTGCCCCAAGATGTTTAGCAGAAGTGGCTCTAGGAAAAGAAGGGCCTCCGCTGGTGCTAGCAGCTCAGCACCACCGCCACCCCCAGACCCTTCTCAGCTTCAACCTCAACACCAGGCCCGCCTGGATAATCTCAGGAACTACCAGTGGCACTCCCTGCTGACACTGGACTTCAGCATCCTGGTTGAGTTCGGATGGGACGAAGACGTCCGAGCACACATTGATAGCATCGGGTGGGGCTTTCTGCTACAGCCTCCACCCGTTCATGTGTACCCACAGGCGGTACTAGAATTTCTGGCCTCGGTCTCTCTCATTGAGATCCCCTCTATGGCCTCAGGCATGCAGCCCACCAAAATGGTTAATTATTTTATGGGTGGGCAATACCACACTACCACTTTGGAGGAGTTCCATGTCTCCATTGGATTCATCCGGCCCGAGGAGGCATTAACTCGGGAGTACCGGGAGGCCATCTGCTCTAGGCCCACCCATCTCACCTCCGCAGATATGTGGCAGGACCTCACAGGGGCAACCACACTGCCCACCTTAATGAGGGGGTCTGCACTCTCCCCACCACTCCGCATCTGCCACAAGCTGCTGGTAGGCACCGTCCACGCCAGAAAGGAGAGTCAGGGGAAGATATCCCTCCCTGACCTCTTCATCCTCTACTGCATGCACCAGAGACGGCGCTGCAATCCCGGGTACTTCTTCCTGAGGGCCCTGAAGGACTTTGGGAGTAGATCCACAGGGGCCATCCTTGTGGCTCCCCTCATCACCCCTCTAGCAGAAAGAATGGGGTGCCCGGGCCAGGAAGAACTGGCCCGCAATCTGCGACCCGAGCCCATTAACGGGCCAATGCTGGTCAGCATGGGGATGCTGATACGACGGGGAGGTCAATTCGCCCTGCATCCCACCCTGGACTTTGAGCTGGACCTCCAAGGAATAGTGGCAATGCAGGATGTGCCCGCATCCCCCAGCTCCCAGCAGCAGCAGCAACAGCAGCAGCAGCAGCAACAGCCACCACAGTACACAAACGACTTTGCTGGCATGCACCAGGCACATGGACTACTTGAGCCAGCAATTCAGCGAACTGGCAGTGTGGCGAGAGGAGCAGACCCAGTGGCGACAGGACGCTCGCCAACAGGCATTCCAGGAAGGCCAAAATGAGATCCGCCAAGAGCAGCTGAGGATGCGGCAGGAGTGGACGACGTTCCAGGAGGATTACAACGATGAAATCCAGGAACAAACCAACTTCCGCTTCAACATGTATAAATATTTTCCCCACCGCACCCCTTCTGATGATGATGACTCTTAGGGTCTATACTGATTGAAATAAAAACTGCTGTAATAAAATTTTCTATAAATAAAATTTTATTTCCCACATCTTTTGCCTTCATTTCAAAAAGCCAGCGTAATAAAAAAGCTTAAAAAAGAAAAAAGGCACACGCTCAATAAAAAGCCAGAATCCAAAAATCGCGAGAAAAAAGAGGTAAAACCGCGAGAAAAAGGCAGGATTAAATCATCACCTTAACCAATAAAAATCGACTACCAAGCAAAAGTCGAACACAAAGATAAACAACCTGACCAACCAGCGAGAGTCGGAAGATCACTACAAAAAGAACAAAGACAAAGAATCCCCAGTAGCCAACAAAGCTGGATGAACAGCAAACCAGATTTCCGGCAACCCCGATGACCATTCAGGTCCAAACACAATTACCAAAACACAGAAATTACTCCCCAGTGAAGCGGTGCATGATCAGAATCAGTAAGCCGCCACCATCGCCAAAGGATCAGCTACCGCAAGAAGGGGCATCCAGAGGCACCAAACCAGACGAGGGTTCGTACTCGTCAACTAAAGGATCAGCTACCGCGTCGAAGGAGCATCCGGAGGTCAAACACCAGATGGGGGTGTAAACTCATCAGGCCTTACAAAAGGGGGCTTACCGGGCAGGGGTTCGTACTCGTCAAACCGGATGGGGGTTCGTACTCATCAGCCGAAGGGGTCAGCTACCGCGCCAAAGGAGCATCCCGGAAGCACACAACACAACATCTTCCCAGAGGATCATTCGCCGCAATGACGGAGTATCTGAAGGGAAACCTGGCAAGAGGGTCAACTCCTTTACCCTCCAGTCGATCACCTCGGCACAAAAGGCCAGCAGTCGACTGGTCGGGTAAAGGGGGGGCAGCTGTAGACCCCAAATCTTGCCCGGCCTCAGAATAAAGCCAGAAAGCATCCTATTTGAAGACGGCCGAAGCTTAACAAGTCATTAGGAGAGGCTATTAGGCTCCCGTACCAAGATAGGAAGGTTTTTTGGCCCGAAAATAAAGTTTCTCGCCCTGAAGGGACGAGACCGCCGTCTGGAAAGACCAGACCGCCGTCTCGTCTTAACGCCAGGACGAGACCACCGTCTCGAATTTCCAGACGGCGGTCTCGTCACATGCAAAAGTCGAGACGGCGGTCTGGATTTTCCAGACGGCGGTCTCGACTTCCGCATAGTCGAGACGGCGGTCTGGGTTTTCCAGACGGCGGTCTCAACCTCTGCCTCCAACGAGACGGCGGTCTGGAATTTCCAGACGGCGGTCTCGTCCCTGTCAGAGGAGACGGCGGTCTCGACCTGTCAGGCGCGAAAAACTATAAATAGGGGCGTCATTTCTCCCTTTTTCCACACCCAGCAGCAAGAGCTCTCCCTTCTCTCTAGAATTTCTCTCTCTAAGAATCCCTCCGAGGCATTTCCGGAGTTTCTGAGCGTCTTTAGGCATAAACTGAGCGTTCTAAATCTTCTTTAGAATCCCTCCGAGGCATTTCCGGAGTTTCTGAGAGTTGTAGAGTGAAGGGTTGCCAAAACGCACCCTCTCTTTTTAATATATAAAGCTTGCTTTGGAGGTGCATATCCTCACTCTCTACTTTTTACTGCTATTTAAATTATGTAATAGAAGCTAGGGCCATGTAGTCATATATTTAAATACCGCATAATAAAAGGGTAAAAAGCGCTATTTTCCAGTTTAATTATTTATTAAAATTAGCCAGCCTATCATAGGGAACCCGAAAGGGGCGTCGTAAAGGAACTAACACTTCCTTTACACGTAACTAACTCCCTTACCCAACTCTGGTTCTAATGACCAAAGTTGGTTTTTTCGAAAACCAACGCCTTTTAAACCCCTTTTCCGATGTTTATGGTAAAAATATCGGTGGCGACTCCATAGAACCCAACTAAATAAATCCCTGGGTTAGCTCGGTTATCGGACAATTCAAGGATACTTTAGAAAACCTCGCCCCTGGGTTAGCCCGGTTACCGGACAACCTAAAGGCGTTGTAACCACCAATAAAAAACGCGAAAATCAAGAAGAGTCGAAAAACCATCGCGTCGCTCCGACCGCGCCCTCTCTTTTGGGGAGGCGGCGACAATCCTCACCAAGGCCAGGCCCCCAAGGTGTCCCCATTATAGGGTCCCCACTCTCCCAGCCTTCAGACCATGCATGGCACTAGGGCCTTGTTGGTCTTTAGGCCAAAAGAGGAAGGTTATCACCTTGAGTGGTGGTTTTTGACCATACCGGTGGGCTCATGGCCCTCACTACGGCAAATCGTACAATGCCACCCACTCCCTAAGGTTATCCCACTTGCCCTTGGGTATAGGGGGAACTGTTGTGTTCAAGGGTTTGTGTACAATTGTTATTTCAAACAATTGCATAAAGTAAGCATACAATAGTTATTAAAACCAAGCAATAAATCATGTTATAAAAGCAAGAAAGGGTAAAAGCGTAATTTCAACTTTTTATTAATTAAACTAGTCCATCACTAAATGGGATAACTCTCTAGCTTCCCCAGCGGAGTCGCCATTTGTCACCGCCGTCAAAAGAGGCGGTCGGAGCAATGCAATGGTCTTTTGATTCGACTCGCGTTTTAAAAAAGTGTGGTCATCACCCTTAGGATGTCCGATAACCGAACTATTCTAAGGATGAGGTTTTCATAAGTGGGTTTTGGAGTCGCCACCAATATTTTTACCAAAAACATTGGAAAAGGAAAAGAAGGCAATAGTTTTAAGAAAAACCAACTTTGGTCATTACAACCAGAGTTAGTTACGTGTCGGGAAGGTATTAGCTTCCCCACGACGCCCCTTTCGGGTTCCCTATGATGGACTTTTTATTGTAAAGAAATAAGAACATTGAAATCATGCTTTTACCCTTATTTATTCATTGCGAAATTTAAATAATTGACTACATGACCCTAATAACTAATGCACAGAGATGGTAACTAATAAAAGTGATAAAATAGAGTAAGGGATATAGAGGAACCTTGGAAGCAAGCTTTTATAAATGTTCTTGTAAAGGGCGCTTTTTGGCAAACCCCACTCTCTACAATGCCGCTCACTCTTCTCTCGAAGGACTCTAGAATGCCTAAAAAGAACCCTAAGACTCTGGAAATGCTTCAGAGGGATTCTAGAAGAGTATAAGAGGGTATATTCAGTTTGAGAAGTTGTGAAAAACAAGGAGAGGACCCCCCTTTTATAGAAATTTGTGTTCGTCAGACTGGGACCGTCGTCTTGCCTAACAAGGTTGGGACTGTCGTCTTGACATTCGGGACCGTCGTCTCGACATTCGGGACCGCCGTCTCGCCTTTGGCAAATGGTGGCGAGATGACAGTCTCGCCTTTGGCCAATGACGAGATGGCAGTCTCACCAAACTAGACGGCGGTCTCGGTCTTCTGGGTAGAATTTTCTTATTTTTGTATACAAAAAGTCTTTCTATTCTAACATGGAGCCTAGTAATCAATCTTATGGACCTTTGGGGCCTTGTCCATCTTTGAACAAAAGTCTTCTGCTCTTTATTTTGAGGTCGGACAAGATTTAGGGTCTACATTAGGGTTAGGGTTGTTTATGTAAGGGAGATGTAGGGTTAAGGGAGAACGACACCACGCAGCCGCCTTTCATCTTCTGTAATTTGTATTCAAGTTTGTTTACTCTTCTTTCATTATTTTAAATTCTTGTTTCGATTTTAATTATGTCTCTTTTTCTATGTTTTCGATTTTCCATCGATAGTTAAATCTTTGTATTGATTTTCTGAGGAGAATGCAAGTAGATCTTTGAGGTTTTGTTCTTCAATTTCATTTCGATTGTTCTCTTAAATCTTCATCTTCTAATCTCAATATTGAATTATAATCTCTTTATGCTTAATAAACTGAAACTAATATCACAGTTTGCTTAATTTTGTGTTAGAGATGAGATTATGTGATGCATGCAATGCTTAATTGTATAAGGATAATTTGGGGTTAATCTTTGCTTAGTTGGTTAATTTCATATTGGAATAAGGGTTAAGGATAATTTGGGTTTAATCTTCGCTTAGTTGGTTAATTTCATATTGGAATAAGGGTTAAAGATAATTTGGGATTAATCTTCACTTAGTTGATTAATTTTGGATTGGAATATAATTTGGGATTTATCTTCGGTTAGTTGGTTAATTTCAAATTAATTTTGTAACCTAGGATAAGTGACACTGCATTGGAATCAGGAAATCAATTGCATTCTAATATGTTTTTAATCCGCATTTTTATAATCTACTTTTATTCTGTTTCATCTAATATTTTAATTCTGAAAAACCCCCCTTTTGTTGTTGTTCTAATTCAAAAAATTGATAAGCTTTGATAGAAATTTGTGGTCTTTGGGAAACGACCTAGGAAAGCTTCCTAGTACTACATTCATCTGTTTTAATTATTTCACCAAGTACGACATCGATCACATATTGGGCTGTGAAATCATGAAACTTCTCACTTGATGAAGCTGGAGAGGAGAGGAAGCTACAGATAAATGAATTGGATGAGATCCATTTGGAAGCTTATGAGAACTCCATGTTTTACAAAGAGAAAACCAAGAGATTCCATGATAGCTCCATAGCTAGGAAGGAGTTCTTTTTTGGTCAGCATGTGCTATTGTACAATTCGAGATTGGGTCTCATGGGTGGTAAGTTGTGTTCAAAGTGGATTGGTCCTTTTGTGGTTACTAATGTTTCTCCTTATGGTGCAGTTGAGATCAAAAGCCAATCCACCGATAAGAGCTTCAAAGTGAATGGGCATCGTCTGAAACCATTCCTCACCAACCCTGCTTTGGTGGATACTATTATGGAGGAGACTTCCCTGCTTGATCCCACTCCTTTTTCACCATGAATCAAGGACTTTTCTTTCTCCTTCCTTACTTTTATTGCACTTGTCCAATTTCATCTGCTAAGATTTGATTGCCTGATCTTATGTTGTGCCACATTGGGGACAATGTGTAGTTTAAGTGTGGGTGAGGAGTCTCTCTCTTGTTTTTCCTTTTGTTTTCATTGTGTTTTGTTACATTTTTGCATATGTTCTTTCATTTCTTGTGTGTTTTATGAAAAATAAAAAAAAAATTGCTTTCTTTTTCTATTTTGGACACTTACTCCACTCTTGGAGGATGAGTTGTTTGATGTTTTTGGACTGAAATCCTTGTTGTTTCATTGCATGTAAAGTTGTTGTTGAGACATTTTACCCCTGTGTGAGGATTTGAGCCACTCTCTGTTCTTTGTTGTGTGATCTATGCCTCTTGAATGCTTGCACAGTGGCTTTGGCTTGACTCTTTCTAATGCTTCTTGATTCACATGCATGTTTGGATATGATTTAGGCAATTTTGTTCCGATAAGCCTACTGCCAGATGAGCCTACCTACCTTAAATTGTTTCCTTTGATAGCCACTTTTGAGCCTGTGTACTTTGTTCATTGTTTTACAGCTCATACAAGCCCTTAGCCTGAAAAACCATGATTTATCCTACCTTAGGAAATTTTGGAGCTATGGAATTGTTTTGGGAATGGGTGCCAAAATAAGTGTGGTTGTGTGCAACTTGTTTTGTTCTTTGATCTCTCACTTGTACATTCATGGGGCCTTATAATTTATTGTTTCTTTACTAAAAAAAATGAAAAAAATGAAAAAAATGAAAAGATAGAAGAAAAAGAAATTGGGTTTGAGCATTGTGTGAAAATTGAATTTGGAAGTGTTGGAGTTTGGAATTGTTTTCATGCTTGATTTTGATTTATTCCCCAATGCTCCTCTATTTCCTTTGGTTCTTTAGCTACTTATCAATATGTTCCACACCTTGTCCTCAACCCCATTACAACCTTGAAAGTCCTTCTTATCTTGATTTGCATGTGTTTTGGGTGTTGATTTTAGAGGCTTTCCAAGTCTATTTGATGTTTGTTTTTCAAGGATGTTTTGAGAGTAAACAGTAGCCTAGATATTTGAGTGATACAGTGCATATTTTGCTGAGAGTTTTTGTTGCTTTCAATTCACTTTTTGAGCTAAGTGAGTACTTGACATGTTTTGAAATGCTTGGATGATGTTCATGGATACCTTGCAGCTTCTGATCCTTTTGTGTTGAATGTGTTTCAATTTTTTTCTACTTCGTGTTTGTTTGTTTGTGTCTCTCTTTCATGTCTCTCATTGTTTTTCCTACTTGTGTTGTCTTTGCTTCGCTTCATTGTGGTTTTTAGTTTTGCCCAAGAGCGCAAAAGGGTAAGTGTGGGTGAGTTTGATGAGTCATTATTTTCCCTTGTTTCACCTTTTTTTGCCCATCTTGATGGTTTTTTATTGCTTAATTGTCTATCTTCACTGCATTTTCATCTATTGGGCTTCATTGGGCCATTATTCTGAATTTTTCTTAATTTGGCATTAATTAGTCTAATTTTTGTTTCTAATTATTTTTAGGTATTTTTGGTGAAGCAATTTTGGAGCTTCAACATTAATCTTAAGATGAAGAGAGTTTCTACATCATTTCCACATCATTTCCACGTCATCTCCACGTCATCTCCACGTCATTTAAGTGATTGGGCCAACATTTTAGGCCCAGAGTGGCATTTTTGTAATTCTGAACCTTAGAATGGCATTTTTTTGTAATTATGGAGTGTTTAAATGATGTGACTACGGGAGAGGGTTTCATTTTTACGGGGAGTGGCTTCTTCCAAAAGATTGATTCTCCATATTTTACGTTTGGGAAGCTCTCCTTGGTGACCCATGGTGGCACCACTTAGGTTTTACGTTTTCATTCTTGGATAGACTCCATTTTCATGTTTTCTGCTCATTTTCATCTTGAAACAACTTGGTATTCTATATTTTGATGTTTGGAACAATACCCACTTGGGGTTTTTCGTTTTTTCTGCACATTTGGATCTTTGAGTTTCGTTTTCCAGTTTCTTTCATGTATATGATGAATGTCGCCGCCGTCCGTTCTGACGTCCAGGGACATCTCGAACGTTTATGTGATCGGTCACGAAAAGATGGTTAAGACTCGCGTTTTATGTTAAAATTATGTTCATTGCTTCCGAGGTGCTCAACAACTGAACTATCCTCTAATAAAAGCAAGGTTTTCAAAAAGGGGTTCTTATGGAGTCGCCACCAATGTTTTGACCGCAAACATTGGAAAAGGATAAATAGGCATTGATTTTAATAAAAACCAAACTTGGCCATTATAACCAGAGTTAGGTAAGGGAGTTAGTTACGTGTGGGGAAGGTGTTAGCACCCCACAACGCCCTTTTCGGGTTCCCTATGACGGATTAATTCATTTAAGTGAAGATTACGAGAAATTACGCGATTACCCTATTTTATTGCATAATATGAAAAATGGCTATCTACATTATTTCATATTGCATACATAAAGCAATAAATAAAGCAGTAAAAGAGAAGAGAAGTGAAAAGAACCTCCGTAGCAAGCTTTGTATTGCAAATCTTTGATCGTAAGGATGCGTTTTGGCAATCCCTCACTCTACAAAGACTCTCCTCTCCGAATACAAGATCGACTCGACTAAATTTTTACAGAAGAATCGAATGCTGGAATACAATTCCTTAACTGATTGTTACCTTATTAAGGCAATCAGAGAGTTCATTCGAAGTAGGGAGAGAAGACAAGTACTTGGAGTTGTTTGGGGTGTGAAAAAGTGGCAAATGAGCCTCCTATTTATAGTTTTCGCAGCCTGACAGTTTGGGACGGCCGTCTGGGTTGGGACGGCCATCTCAATTGAATTTTTACCTTTGGGACAACCATTTGAAGAGTGGGACCACTTGTCTCACTTGGGACGGGCGTCCCACTTGGCCAGGGCAGTTTGGGACGACCGTCTCACATTTGGGACGAGTGTCTCAACTTGTTTTGGCCAGCTTTTGTGTTCTGGGACCCCCAGGAAGCTTTCCTTTCTTTATTCGGACGTCGGTTGATGCCGATAGACGCCCGTTGAAGTTTTATCTTCATATAGGAAGTCTTCTTTGGCTTTTATTGAGATGCCAGGCGAGCTTTATCTTGTTATAGGAAGTCTCTTTAGCCTTTATTGAGAGGCCGGGCAAAATTAGGGGTCTACAGCTGCCCCCCGTTCACCTACCTGGCTAATTTGTTGGCTTAATGTGCCGACAAAATTAGTTGGTAGGGGAAGGAGTTAACCCTTTTGCCCGGTTATCCTTCAGATGCTCCTTTGTTGATCCTCCGGATGATAAATATTTTTGATAGGTACCAACCCCTATCTGGTTTGAGCCTTACTTTATAAGGCTCTGGTGATCACTTACCCTCACCAGGTATGAGTCTGCATTTCACTAGACTCTTGTGGGTACCTACCCCCACTAGGTATGAATCTGCTCTTTGCTAGATTCTGAACCATATTCCATAAGGTTCTTGTGGGTACCTACCCCCACTTGGTATAGACCTTGTTCTGCAAGGTTTTGGTGAGTACCTACCCTCACCTGGTATGAGTTCGCATTTTGCTAAACTCTTATGGGTACTTACTTCCAAGGTGCTCAACACTTGAACTATCCTCTAACAGAAGCAAGGTATTTGCACCCGTTTTTGTGATGTTCTGATGAGTATTTTACTATACCTGATGCATTTTGCTAAGTTTTGATGAGTACCTACCCTCATCCGGTACAAACCTTATTTTATAAGGCTCTGGTGGGTATCTACCCCCACCTGGTAAAAATCTGCACTTTTGCTAGATTCTGATGAGTACCTACCCTCATCCGGTATAAAACCTTATTTTATAAGGCTTTGGTTGGTACCTACCCCCACCTGGTACAAATCTGCACTTTTGCTAGATTCTGATGAGTACCTACCCTCATCCGGTATAAACCTTATTTTACAAGGCTTTGGTGGGTACCTACCCCCACCTGGTACGAATCTGCACTTTTGCTAGATTCTGATGAGTACTTACCCTCATCCGGTATAAACCTTATTTTATAAGGCTTTGGTGAGTACCTACCCTCACCCGGTACGAACCCTATTCTATAAGGCTCTTGTGGGTACCTACCCCCACCTGGTAGGAACCCTATTCTATAAGGCACTTATGGGTACCTACCCCCACCTGGTACGAACCCTATTCTATAAGGCTCTTGTGGGTACCTACCCCCACCTGGTACGAACCTTATTCTATAAGGCTCTTGTGGGTACCTACCCCCACCTGGTACGAACCCTATTCTATAAGGCTCTTGGTGAGTACCTACCCTCACCTAGTACGAACCCTATTTTATAAGGCTCTTGGGATGCTCTTTTTCGACATTTAGTCTTTTTCATTGATGAGTACTAACCCTCATCCGGTTTTTGGAGATGTGTTGGCGGCTTATTGTCTTTGATCATGCGCCTATTCCATGGGGAATGATTGATTTTCTTTTTGACTTTTCTTTTTTAGTCATCTGGTTTTACCGGGGATTTCTTTGTTTTTGGCTTTTCCTTTTAGCCATCCGGTCTTGCCGGGGATTCTTCGTTTTTGGCTTTTAGCCATCCGGTCTTACCGGGGATTTCTTATTGGTTGCCTCTTATTTTAGGCAGTCATCTCCTGGGGATTTGTTGATTTCTTGTTAATTGTGCCTCTTGTTTTTAGGCAGATGCTTGAATAGTGAAGACTTTACTATTTTCCGCCTCTGAATAGGCCGATGTTCTGCTTGAGGATATTTGCTCTTGATAATACCTTTGAGTAGGCAGATGCTTTATTGGAAGCTTTGTACTTTGGACTTGTATTACCTTTTATAGGTTGATTTCCCATTTCTTGGGGATATCGGTTTTTTGCTTGCCTTAGGCAGAGGCTTTCTCGGGAGTGAAGACTTTGCATTTCACTGGGGATATCCATATTGGGTGTTATAGGCGATTAACTCCCTGAGGATATGAATTTGTAGTTTTGCCTTTGCTGGTAGGCTCGCTGGGGATATATTTTCCATTTTGGTGATCCACCAGGGATTTAATCATTTTCCAGAGATCTATTTTGAATTGCCCCCTAGGGAGGAATGGAGTTTTTTACTCCTTATTGGACGCTGTTTGTTTGAGCTGGCTTTGCCTATGCTCTTATTCCTGCTGGGGAATGGGTTTTTACCGTTTTCCCGCGATTTGTATCTTTTTCGCGATTTGGCTTTTACATATGTGCGCCTTTTATGCACATTGGCTTTTTCTTTGGATGAAAATATATCCTTTTTTCTCTTTTCTTTTTAGCGGTCCCTGGGGAATTTTTCTTTACTTCTTGGGGATCCAATCCTTGATTTGATTTAGTTTTGAGCTCCTGACTTTGTGAGGCTCTTTATTAAGCGGAATGAAGAAATTTTCTTCTTTTTTTTTTCTTTTTTTGGAGATTCACCAAGGAGTTTGTCAGCTTCCTGGGGATCCAATTTTGATGATGGAGTCTTGGTTCCTGGTCTTGTGAAGCTCCTTTTTGAGCCGGATGAAGATATTTTTCTTCTTTTTGTCTTTTTGTAGACTTTTCTTGATATGCTTCTACTTGGAGATTTTTATTTGGCCCTTTCTCGTTGTGGCCTCTATTGGGGAATGAGAGTTTTTCTTTTCTTTCTTTTTGTTGCCCCCTGGTGATATGGAGGATTTAACTCCGTATTTTCTTTGATGGACTCTTGTGTAGTCCTTATTTTCCTTTAGGGAAGTGGCAGAGATTCTGCATGGGTGTGCTTGATGACTCATGTGGTGATGCCGTTGAGTCGTGAGGTAATTTTTTTGTTTTGCCTATGGAGTAGGCAAGGATCCTCTTGGGGATGATCAAACCTTTCCGTTGGCCTTTTCTGGTGCTCCTTCTTTTATTGGGATAGAAGGTTAAAGCTATTTTCCTCGAAGCTTTTTGTTGGAATAGTTTTAATTTTGCCTTTTTCTTTCGCGACTTTGATTTTCATATGGAGACTAGATTCTGGCACCTCCTGTTTTTAATCACAAGTATGGAGACTAGCCTCCTTATATGCATGTTTAATATTCTTATTTTAAGAAAATTATTTTTTCTTGATTTTGACAAAGTCGTTTTGTGCAACTACTTTGTGTGTGGATGTTCTAGATGCAATCTATTTGTTTATTTATTTTTGATGCATTTAGAAAGTAACTGGCCTTCTCCCATTGGCTTCTTATGAATACGCCGATGGGCTCCTCCTTTATGACCATGATAATGGGCTTCTCTTTTTATTCATCTCTTGGTTTTGGCCCTATCTTTTGCCTAGACCGCCCTTTACGGGTTTTCGATCTAGCGGGCTGCCTTAATTTTTGCCTAGAATATCTTAGGGGGCTTTTGCCTTATCTTTTGCCTAGACTGTTCTTTTGGGGTTTCCGATCTAGCAGGCTACCCTAATTTTTACCTAAGAATATCCTAGCAGGCACTTATTCTTTTATTATTTTTATGCTTCCTCTTT
Source organism: Sphenostylis stenocarpa (assembly GCA_963425845.1). Classification (NCBI taxonomy): domain Eukaryota; kingdom Viridiplantae; phylum Streptophyta; class Magnoliopsida; order Fabales; family Fabaceae; genus Sphenostylis; species Sphenostylis stenocarpa. Next base: position 29,990,626 of record OY731402.1, on the reverse strand, counting down.
TTAGATGCATGTTTGATCTTTGATTAAAGGTCTTTGTGCATATCAATAAAGAGACATTTCCATAATATTCGGTCAAGAGAAAGGAAATGAACAGGAATTTTATTGATAAATGAGCAAAAGTTTTATTTCTTTTATAGAAGGATTTCAAAAAGTATTTACAAGAATGGGTGGTTGTCGTCGCCGTCAAAAAGATGGCGGTCGGAGCGACGCGATGGTTTTTCGACCATTTTGTTTTTCGCGTTTTTTATAGGTGGTTACAACGCCTTTAGGCTGTCCGATAACCGGGCTAACCTAGGGACGAGGTTTTCGAAAGGTGTCCTTGGGTTGTCCGATAACCGGGCTAACCCAAGGACTTGTTTATTTTGGGTTCTATGGAGTCACCACCGATGTTTTTACCGGAAACATCGGAAAAGGTTTTTTAAAAGGCGTTGGTTTTCGAAAACCAACTTTGGTCATTAGAACCAGAGTTGGGTAAGGGAGTTAGTTACGTGTAAAGGGAGTATTAGTCCCTTTACGACGCCCCTTTTGGGTTCCCTATGACAGGCCGGCTATTTAAAAATATTTAAACTGGTGAAAATTACGTTTTTGCCCTTTTTATTTTGCGGAATTTAAAATTATGACTACATGGCCCTAGTCTATTGCATAATTTTAAATTTAAAGCAGTAAAAGATAGAGAGGGAGAATTTAAACCTTCGAAGCAAGTTTTTTATTTAATTTCTTTGAAAGAAATGGGTGCTTTTTGGCAACCCTTCACTCTACACGACGCTGGAAACTCTTCTAGACGCCGAAAAATGCTCACAAAAGCACTCAGAAGCTCCGGAAATGCGTCGGAGGGATTCTAGAGAGAAGTTTTTAGAGAGAAGGGAGAGCTAAAGCTTGTGGTGTGTGGAAATGAGGGGGGGAGGACCCCTATTTATAGGTTTTCGCGCTATCAGGTGGCGAGACCGCCATTCTCGTCTGACAGGGTCGAGACCGCCGTCTCGTCCAACGAGACCGCCGTCTCGCCCTGTCAATCGCGGCGAGACCGCCGTCTGGGGAAGCGAGACCGTCGTCTCGCCCTTCGCAGGTGGCGAGACGACGGTCTGGGAAATCCAGACGGCGGTCTCATCCCAACAAGGCGAGAAAACTTATTTTTTGGTACAGAAACTCCCTCCTATCCTAGTATGGGTCCTAATAATCTCTCCTAATGGCTTGTTAGGCTTCGTCCATCTTCAAATAGGAGGTCTTCTGCTCTTTATTTGGAGGCCGGACAAGATTTGGGGTCTACAGGTTCCTCCCCTTTACCCGATCAGTCGACTGCCGGCCTTTTGTGCCAAGGTGATCGACTGGAGGGTAAAGGAGTTGACCCTCTTGCCCGGTTGCCCTTCAGATACTCCGTCTTTGCGGCGGGTGATCCTCTGGGGAAATGTTGTGTTGTGCGCTTCTGGGATGCTCCTTTGACGCGGTAGCTGACCCCTTCAGCTGATGAGTACGAACCCTCATCTGGTTTGACGAGTATGAACCCCCGCCCGGTAAGCCCTCTTCTGTGAGGCCTGATGAGTACACACCCCCATCTGGTGTTTGATGAGTATGAACCCCCGTCTGGTAAGCCCCCTTTTGTAAGGCCCGATGAGTACACACCCCCATCTGGTGTTAAACCTCCGGATGCTCATCTTGCGGTAGCTGATCCTTTGGCTGTGGTGGCGGCTTACTGATTCTGGTCACGCGGCGATCTGAAACCTTAGGATGCTCCTTCGACGTGGTAGCTGACCCCTTGGTTGACGAGTACGAACCCTCGTCTGGTTTTGGTGCCTCTGGATGCCCCTTTTTGCGGTAGCTGATCCTTTGGTTATGGTGGCGGCTTACTGCTCTAGCTCATGCGCCGACCGTTGAGATGTGCTTTCTTTTGTTTTTGTTTGTCTTTTCTGGGAATTGTCATCCAGTCTGTGCCGGGGATTTTGTTGGTGTTCGTCCAGTTTGTTGGTTGCTAGGGATTCTTTGATTTTTATCTTTTGGTAGTGGTCATCCGACTTTGTTGGTTGTCGGGAATTTGATGAGTGCCTCTTAGGTAGGCAGGAATCCTCTGGGGATTTGTTGATCTTGGTGAGGCCTCTTAAGTAGGCAGATATCCATTGAGATTTTTTGTTGATTTTGATGGTGCTTCTGAGCAGGCAGATACTTCATTGAGTTTCTGGTAATGCCTCTGAGTAGGCAGATGCTTCATCGGAAGTGAAGACTTTTGGCTGCATTTGTTTTGCCTCTGACTAGGCTGATGTTCCCTTATGGGGATGCTGGCTCTTGCTTTCCAGGTCTTTCCTATGCATAGGAAAATGACATTCTGAGGATGAATATGAAGTTTTACCTTTGCAGTAGGCTCACTGGGGATGATCTTTCTCTTTGATTGATCCACCGGGGAATTGGTTGACTTCCCGGGGGTCAGACTTTGGTAGCCCCTTTGGGGGAATGGAATCTTGGCTCCTTAATTGATGTGGGTGCGAGCTGGCTTTTGTGGTGCTCTTATTCTGTTGAAGGGATGGAATTTCTAATTCCTTCTTTTTGTTGATTTTTCCTTTTTCTGAGTAGACCTACTTAGGGAGCAAGGATTTTCATTTGATTTTGCCTTTTTCCGCGATTTTCCTCTTTTTTATCGCGATTTGAAATTTGGCTTTTTCGCGATAATGCGTAAGCCTTTTTACTTTTTAGTCTCTTTTTATTACGCTGGCTTTTTTCCTTTCTTCTTTTTGGGGAAGGTCCACTAGGGATGACGTTTTATTTCTTTAGTGATCCACCAGGGAATTAGTTGACTTCCTGGGGATCTGATTTTCTTTTCTAGGAATGGAGTCTTGGCTCCTTGATTGATGTTGATGCGACCTATACTTGTGAAGCTCTTATTCCACTGGGGGATGGGAATTTCTGATTTCTTTTTGTAGAATTTTTTGGAGATCCACTTGAGGATTTTTATTAGGCCTTCTCTGTCATGGCCTTTTTGTCATCTGCTGGAGATGAAGGGTTTTCTTTTCTCTTCTTTCCTTTTTGTTGAGCCCTTGATGGTTTGGACTCTTTTGACTGTTGATGATGATGGGCTCTTGGAGCCTTTATTCTCCATTGGGGAGTGTGGAGGAGACTTTGGGTGAGTGTGCTCGATGACTCATGTGATGGCGGTGCTGAGCCATGGGGTGTTTTTGTTTTGCCTTCGGAGTAGGCAAGGATCTCTTGGGGATGACTAAGCCTTTCCGTCGGCTTTATGATGTCTGATGATTGTGCCCTCTTTTATTGGGTGATGATTGGAGCTTTGGCTTCTGGAAGCTTCTTATGACAACTCACTCTTCTTTCTTGAGGGAGAGCAATGTTTGGAGACTTATTACTTTCTTGTGCCTTCTTTTTCTGGGTAGAAGGATGGTAGCTGAAGCTCTTGATTTTCAGAAGCTCTTATTCTGTTGAGTCGCTTGATTGACGACTTGCTTCATTTTCTTGAGGGCATTATTTGGAGACCCAGTCTCAGTGATCCTGTTTTCAATCACAAACATGGAGCTAGTCTCCTTATATGCATGAATGTTTCTCGTTTTTTTTTGCTTTTTTATCTGAAGTAATTTTTATTTCTTTCATTTTTGTCATTGACAAAGTCGTTTTGTGTGACTACTTGTGTGTGGATGCCCTAAATGCAATCTATTATTTTTGATTGATGCATCTGAAAAAGTGACTGGCATTCTCCTGCTGGACTTTTTATGATTATGATGAAGGACCCCACTCTTTTATTCATCTTTTTGGTTTAGCCCTATCTTTTGCCTAGACCGCCCTTTTGGGGTTTTCGGTCTAGCGGGCTGCCTTAATTTTTGCCTAGGATATCTTAGCGGGCTTTTCCCTTTTTTTATGAATGCCCTAACTTTTGCCTAGACCGCCCTTTGCGGGTTTTCGATCTAGTGGGCTACCCTAACTTTTGCCTAAGAATCTCCTAGCAGGCATTATTCTTTTTATTATCATTTTTCTTTCTCTTCTTTTTTTTGAGAGATAGGAGCCTATCATATGCATGCAATGTTTGCGATTTGCATCCTATAATACTATTTCAATAAATTTTTCAAAAGGATTAATCAATGTGCTTTTACTTCTGATGAGCTTCTGACGTTATGTGCTTTGGTCGACAGGATAGGCTGTACCAATTTTGCCGTCTCGATTTTGCCGTGATCGAAGAATGATTGTGTTAATTGTAGAGCGACTTGCCATGTCAGTGCGCCCCTCCCTTTCCTTGGGGATGTCAATCCTACTATTGATTACTATCTCCACATTTCCCTACTAATTACTAGAATGCTGTAGTGGTAAGGGTCAAGAGAAAAGAAGGAAGAGGATATTTAATTCAAAGGCTTGTGCTTTAGAATTGTTTTATTTTGACAAAAATGGTTTTTGTAAGCATGGCTAGCCAAGGTTGGTTAGAGTGTTTAGGCTAGTTTACACAACGTTTTGTTTATGAGTGGCGTCTTATTCTATGGCGCTTACTATGACTGATTGACTTCCCTAGTCTGCCCTTTGGGTTTTCAGCTTAGGATGTTGTGTTTTGTTTTGTCCTAACTTTTGTCTAGGTTTCTTTTTTCTTTCTTTGGAAACCTAGCGGACTTTATTTTGTAACCCTAACTTTTGCCTAGGCTACCCTTTATTTTTGTTCGGGTGTCCTACCGGGTTGACCCTATTTTTTGCGTAGCCCCCTTGGTGGGTTTCCTACCGGGTATTTTTTCTTTTTTTTGCCTTTAGCTTCTATGGGCTTCCTTTGATTTTTGTTTTCTTTTTGCACAACATTGGCGAAACACGACTTTATTTGTGACGAGGTAAAACTCTATTTTGTGTTTCTAGTCAATCAATAGTGATGGATTTGACTTGTCTTTTACTTTGGTTATTGGCGCAGTTTGATTACTTTGATGCACTTTGAAAATGTTTGCTTAAACATGGTTATTAATGAGGTTTAGACATGAATAGCAAGAAGAGAAGCAGATAGTAAGAATGACATTCTTTGTAATTAATAGGGAAATATGTGTCCTACAATGCTCGGGGGTCGGGCTGGCCCCGAGGAGTAATCTCTAATAGTCATTGGATTTACAAACCCTAAGAATCAGAAGGAGAACACCTAATGACTAAAGTCGCTTTTGACGCTTGAACCCCTCTGTTTGGGAAAATCTGATTCGAGTTGCAGAGGGGAGACTTCCCTTTTCTCCATGTAGCTTGATCCTTTGTAGGGACATGCCCTAGGCCATGCTTTAAAGGATTGTCTTTAAAATCTGGTGGCTCCCTTATTCCTTGAGAGTTTCTAATGAGCCCTTGGTTTGGGCGATATCCATATCTTCTCATCATGTGGGTCACCTTCATATTGTTGGGGAAGTCTTTTCATATTGGCAAAAGATATTTCAAAGGTCCCCTTTCAGTCACATCCATTCAAGGTAGGGCAAACGACTTGCTGATTCGAATGTCATCTCTAGCTCGAACCATGACCAACTTGTCGCCTACCGTGAGTTTGTCTCTTTTGGTGGAGCGTTGAAAGATCTGCCTTAGCGTCATGAGTCCAAAGTCTTCTCAGTTTCCCCTTTGGATTATGTTTTTTCTTCAGTCTTTTTATTTTTTCTTTATTTGTAGGAGCGTCGTCTGGTAGCTCCTCGGGGTATAGATTCTTTCACTTCTAATTTTGCCCCCGAATGTTGGCTATGCTGGAGATATCTTCATTGATGGACGATGTTTTTGCGTATCTCAATGGTACAACTTTATTTGATGTATGGGGTGAACGAATGTAACAACATCCTTGCCCCCTCTTCCTTATTAACTTGGATATCCAATGGTTGAGGCTTGTTATCCTCCTTGGGCGGATCAACCATTGGAGAGAACTTGATGACGAAAGACTTACTTTTCATCTTATTCCGATTCGTGGAAAGCACATTGCCTAATCCTTTCTTTTTATTATCTTATTGTTATTAAAGTGATAATGAATGCAATTTATGAATGCAATTTATGAATACAATAGACACTTGAAGAGATGATGAAAAGAAACAATTTTATTTATTTCATCCAGACAGTGTACATTCCTCAATGCAATTTTTCGAAGTACATTTTTTTTTTTAAAAAAAAACGAAGAAGCCTAAATGAACCCATAGGCGGGTAAATATTTTTATTTATTTTCTTTTTGACTTCCCGTGTATGGCATGCGAATGCCTTATCCTCTTCACATGGTATTGAGGAATGTCCACTTTCTTCAACCGCCTACTTCTAGATGATGTTATGAGGATGAAGTTCGGTGGATGCATGTATGCAAGTGTTTGTTTTTTCCTAAACATTATCATGTTTTATTTTCTAACATGATGTATGATAGTGTTTGGGATTTTGTGTTTTTTGTATGCGGATGAGGGTATGAAGAATGCCAGCCGCTTTCTAGAATGCAAAGAGATTTTTATTGAATGATTTATGAGATGAATATTCCTTAAGACAATGGCTTAGGTATCCTCCTTAAAGCTTACGCTTTGTGGGGTATCCTACCCACCTCGGTGTAATGGTTCCTTCCCCATCACAGATTTGACAAGTATAATGGCAATCACCATCTCACCTTAGTACACTTGTCCCTTCCTTGTCGCGAAGGTCACAAATGTGCTCGGGGCCTCTTTCGCCATTGTCTTAGGGATATCTAGTGCTCCCTAGAATGAATGTATTTATGCATGCACCAGTACAAAAGGGCAGTAGATGTTCAAAGTGCGATAACTTTTGACTGAGATGTCTGATTGGGACGCACAGCATATCAAAACGAAGAGAAAAAGGTGAGGAATCAGGCTGCAAAAACCCGAAGGGGATTTGGCCCAGTAATTTTCACAAAAAACGACTCTAAGACCCATTTTTTAGGGGTTTATTAAAATGATGCGTATGCATACTTTCCTTACGCACTTATTTTCTCTCTTAGTTTTTCCACTTATGATGCAATATGAATGATACGACTTTGTCAACACTATTTTTATAAATATTTTGATTTTGTTATTATTATTTTATTTATTTTGGATTTATTTTTTATAGCCTTTTATCTCTTTTGTCGGAACTGTGTGGCTACTTAGCTTACAGAGAACCTGAAACCAGGCTAGCTAAAAGGCAGACTGTCCGAGATAAGGGCATTTTTTGCAGAAATATTTTTTGTGATTTTTTTGTAGTTTTTTCTGTTGTTTGGTTATGCTATGCAATCAAATGCAACAAACAAATGCACATACAATTCCCTCATCCGCGAACAGGCGATAATTCGTTTTTATCACGAGGTAGGGTTTTCCTGCAGAAAAGTGCATTGGCGAGGGTTGGTTCTGACTGTTCTCACCAAGCTAAGGCCCCCAAGGTGCCCCCATTATAGGGTCCCCACTCTCCAGCCGTCCGACTATGCTTAGCACTAAGGCCATAGTCAGTCTTGTTGCCAAAAGAGGAAGGTTATCACCTTGAGTGGTGGTTTCCGATCACACTGGTGGGCTCAAGGCCCTCACTACAGCGAACCGTACCTGCCACCCACTCCCTATGGTTTTCTCACTTGCCCCCGGGTATAGAGGGAACTGTAGTGTGCAAGGGTTTGTGTACAATTTGTATTTCACACAATTGCGCAAGTATAAACAAGCAATAGTTATTAAAGCCAAACCGTAAAACATGTTATAATACAAGTTAAGGGCAAAAAGCGTTATTTTCTTGGTTTACTTATTTTTAAGCCGACCCATCACTAAATGGGATCAACTCTCGAGGCTTCCCCAGCGGAGTGGCCATCTGTCGCCGCCATAAAAAAGAAGGCGGTCGGAGCGACGCGATGGTTTTTCGACCCTTTTGTTTTTCGCGTTTTTTATAGGTGGTTACAATGCCTTTAGGCTGTCCGATAACTGGGCTAACCTAGGGACGAGGTTTTCGAAAGGTGTCCTTGGGTTGTCCGATAACCGAGCTAACCCAAGGACTTGTTTATTTTGGGTTCTATGGAGTCGCCACCGATGTTTTTACCGGAAACATCGGAAAAGGTTTTTTAAAAGGCGTTGGTTTTCGAAAACCAACTTTGGTCATTAGAACCAGAGTTGGGTAAGGGAGTTAGTTACGTGTAAAGGGAGTATTAGTCCCTTTACGACGCCCCTTTCGGGTTCCCTATGATAGGCTGGCTATTTAAAAATATTTAAACTGGTGAAAATTACGCTTTTGCCCTTTTTATTTTGCGGAATTTAAAATTATGACTACATGGCCCTAGTCTATTGCATAATTTAAAATTTAAAGCAGTAAAAGATAGAGAGGGAGAATTTAAACCTCCGAAGCAAGCTTTTTATTTAATTTCTTTGAAAGAAATGGGTGCTTTTTGGCAGCCCTTCACTCTACACGACGCTGGAAACTCTTCTAGACGCCGAAAAATGCTCACAAAAGCACTCAGAAGCTCCAGAAATGCGTCGGAGGGATTCTAGAGAGAAGTTTTTAGAGAGAAGGGAGAGCTAAAGCTTGTGGTGTGTGGAAATGAGGGGGGGAGGACCCCTATTTATAGGTTTTCGCGCTGTTAGGTGGCAAGACCTCCGTTCTCGTCTGACAGGGTCGAGACCGCCGTCTCATCCAACGAGACCGCCGTCTCGCCCTGTCAAACGCAGCGAGACCGCCGTCTGGGGAAGCGAGACTGCCATCTCGCCCTTCGCTGGTGGCGAGACAGCCGTCTCGTTGAGCGAGACGGCAGTCTCGCCACTTGCATGAGGCGAGACGGCGGTCTGGGAAATCCAGACGGCGGTCTCGTCCCAACAAGGCGAGAAAACTTATTTTTTGGTACAGAAACTCCCTCCTATCCTAGTATGGGGCCTAATAGTCTCTCCTAATGGCTTGTTAGGCTTAGTCCATCTTCAAATAAGAGGTCTTCTGCTCTTTATTTGGAGGCCGGGCAAGATTTGGGGTCTACAGTGGTCAGGGTTGGCTATACTATATAGGCTTAAACAGTCATGTCCATGATATCTGCCCCCTGGTTCTCTTAATTGCTTCAGTTGAGATGCCTGAGCTCAGAGTGAAGACTATGCAGACTGCTTGCTTCTGGAAGAATGTTGTTACCTTAGCCGCCTTTTCGGTTTTCGACTAAAGTAACCATTGCTCTTAAAATTTTTTTTTTTTTTTACCTCTACTTTTTGCCTAGGACGTATCCTAGCGAGGGATATAGACCCTATCTTTTGCCTAGGGATGCCCTTTGCGGATTTTCATTCCTGACGGGTCTTGAGCAATGTCTTCAAGCATAATACTTCTTCACCGTACCAGAGTTGATTAGGTGTCGAAGTTCTTTTCCATCCATATTGGTGAGGATGAAAGCCCCTTCCGAGAAAGCTCATTTGACCACAAAGGGTCCTTCGTAGTTCACTGCCCATTTTCCAATTTTATCTTTCTGGGCCGGAAGCACATTATTTACCATTAAATCCTTCTTATGGTAAATATGAGGGTTGACCTTTTTCGTAAGACTTTTTTATTTTCCTTTGATAGGCTTGTCCGTGACATATAGCGTTCAGTCGCTTTTCATCAATAAGGTTTAGCTGGTCATATTAGCTTTGAACCCATTCAGCTTCTGTTAAGTTTACTTCCATCATCATGTGCTTTTGTCAACATGACTAGCTGTACCGATTTGTCGTCTTGGATCTTTGCTATAACTGAAGAGTAATCATTTTGAATATAGAGCAATTGTCATGTCAATGCCCCTCTTCCTTTCCTTTAGGGATTTCAATCCTCCTATTGATTACCATATTTCCACATTTCCTAGTCAATTACTTGAATGCTTTATGAAGGGTCAAGAGAATAGAAAGAAAGGGATTTATTGCAAAGGCTTGTGTTTTAGTGGGATTTTTTTTTTGAAATAATAGTTTCTGTAAGAATAGCTAGCCAAGGTTGGTCGGTGTTTAGGCTAGTTTAAACAAACGTTTTGTTTTAATGAGGTGGCGTTTTCAACTGCCTATTTGTGACTGATTAACATTCCTAGTCCACCCTTTTGGGTTTTCAACCTAGGATTTTTTATCTTTTTGTCTTGGCCTTTGACCTTGACGGGCTTCTTTTAATAATAATTTCTTTTCTCAAACCATTGTCGAAACACGATTTTCTTATTCGTGTCTCTAGCTAATCAATCATGTTAACTTTGGCTTCATTTTGTCTATGTATTTTGGAACAAAATGTTTGTCTAAACATGGTTATTTATGGGGTATAGATATGATTAGCGAGAAAATAAGCAGATAGTAAGAATATCATTCTTTTGTAACTCAAAGGGAAATGCGTGCCCTAAAGATGCTCGGGGATCGGGCAAACCCCAAGGAGTGATCTCTAATAGTCATTGGGTTTACAATTCTTAAAATCGGAAGAGGGACATCTAATGACCAATACTATCCTTGATGCTAATATCCCTCCTTTTCGGAATATCGTCTTTAAGGTATGGAGGGGAGACTTCTCTTTTCTTTGTACGACATGATTTTTTGGAGGGTCGTACTTTAAAGGATTATCCTTAAAATCTAGTGGCTCTCTTATTCTTTGAGCATCCTTTCCAAGCCTTTGTCTGGGCTGTATCCATATCTCTTCATTATATGGGCCACTTTCATATTACTAGGAAGTCTTTCCATCTTTTCAACTATCTTCATCAGCCGTATCCATTTAAGGTATGGTAGACGGCTCGCTGATTCGAATGTAGTGTTTAACTTGAACCATGATCAACTTGTCACCTACCACGAATTTGGTTTTTCGGTGGAGCGTTGAAGAAATTGCCCTAGCACCGTGAATCCAAGGTCTACTTAATCTTCCCCTTGGATTCTTTTTTTCTTTTCCTCTTCGTTTTCTTTACTTTTCCTTTGTTTTTTAGGAGCATTATCTTGTAGCTCCTTGGGGAATAAATTCTTTCGCTTCTCGTCATGCCCCCAATGCTGACTATATTGGAGATATCTTTATCGATGGGTAATTCTTTTTTCTAACAGTTTTGCATGTCCGGGGAAATGGTCCCCTCCTCACTGTCTGAATCAATCCATTCACCTTTGGCTTTCACATCCCGCAGAGAGTTTTCAATCATAGACATGACTGTTTATATGGTCCTTATTTGGGTTTAGATTTTATTTAGTCATTTTGGAATGAGAAAGAAAAGAATGAGAAGAATATGAATATTGTGAAAAATGCCTCATTGTATTGATGAAAAGAGAAATATATACACCTCTTTAATCAAAATATCTCGCGGCCACGCGTAGAGACCGCGAGAGATGCATCAGAAGCTTTTTATTTTTATTTTTACTTTTTATTTATTTATATTTTTTGTTTAATGAGGAGCCTTAATCAGCTGGTCTTCCCCGTCATTCTGATTGAGACAGAGGCGTGTCGTCCACCTAAGGGTCGGGAGCATCGAAAGTAATCTTCCCGACATTCAATAATTCTTGAACCCTATATTTTAAGTTGATGCAATCTTCCACGGAATGCCCAGGAGCGCCTGAGTGGAAATCACATTTTTCGTTGAGCTTGTACCAACTGAGGTAAGGTGGATCTTTCTTCTTCAGAGGGATACGTGTTAGGAGTTTGGCCTCTAACAGCTTTGGCAGCAGACTCCCATAAGAGGTTGGAATGGGGGTGAATTTCTTCTCTTGTCTGCGTGACTGCCCAGCTGGTGGTGAAGAGGGAGAAGGAGTAGCAAGGTTGATGGCATTTACGCTTCCTTCCTTCTTCTGGCCAAAGGACTTGTTGAATGATGCGTTAGAAGAGGAAGGTTGTGCAATCCTTCCGCTCTTCAGTCCTTGCTCTATTCTTTCACCGACGGTTACCACATCTGCGAAAAGGGTTGATGTGTTCCCTATCATCTTATCATAATAGGGGTCCGTCAATGAATTGATGAATATGGATATGGTTTCTTTGTCGGATAGAGGCGGTTCTACTTGGGTTGCTAATTCCCTCCAACGCTGAGCATATGCCTTGAAAGGTTCATCGTTTCTTTTATTCAGAGCTTGTAGATCTGACCTATCCGGAGTCAGATCGATGTTGTACTTGTAACGATGAAGGAAGGCATCTGCCAGTTGTCTCCATGTTTGGACTTGCCCTCCCTCCAGTTGCATATACCAGTTTAGGGCTGATTCAGCTAAGCTCTCCTGAAAGCAATGGATAAGGAGTTTTTCATTGTCAGCATATGCAGCCATCTTACGGCAGTACATCGTAAGATGGCCTTTGGGGCAAGTTATTCCCATGTACTTTGGGAAGTCCGGAGTTTTGAATTTGTTAGGGAATTTGATTTTTTTAACGAGGCACATATCAGCTGCCTCTTTAACATCAAAGTTATGCCCTTCCATGGCTCTCAACCTCTCCTCTAGGGCAGTAATTTGTTGTTGTGATATTTCTGAAGCATGAATATGTACTGCTCTTGTATCAGATTGGTCATGCTCATCGTGAGGTTCCTCTTCTTCTTCTTGGTGAGAGGCTTGTCCACTTTGAGGACCCTTTTTATGGAGGTTCTGTTGGCGCATCATTTCTAACATCTGAGCCATTTGCTCTTTCAGCGTATTAAGCTCAGTGGTGAGCTTTCGGTTTTGCTCCTCTAACTGCTCCATCTTTTTAGATTTCTGAGCACGAGTGAGGACGGGCGGAAGACCAGCCACTTTGTAAATGATTTTAACGATTTTTATTATAGCTTTTTATTTCAAATGATTAGTGTGAAATAGATATGCCTTAGACAATAGCTATGGTATCTTCTCAAAAGCCTATGTTTTAAGGGTACCATACCTACCTTAATATGTTAACTTCCTTTTTTCAAAGGTTGCCAACATACCTTAGCACACTTATCTCTTCTAGGAAGGTGATAAACGCACTTGGGTCTCTTTCGCTATTGTCTAAGGATATCTAATAAATCCTAGAATGAATGTGTTTATGTATGAGAGATTTATTATGATGATGTTTATGCGTATTTTTCTTAGTGCATTTATTTTCTCTCTTGGTTTTACCACTTATTGGATGATGTGGTATGAATGATACGACTTTGCCAAGAATCTTTTTATTTTATAAAGGGTATTTTTATGGCTTTTAATTTTTATATTTTTTATGACCCTTTATCTCTTCTGTCGGTCAATGTGACTACTTAGCTTACAAAGAACCTGAAACCAGGCTAGCTTAACTGAAGACTGTCCGAGATAAAGTTGGCTTATCACTTTTTATGATTTTTAGGGTTTTTCACTATTTTGTTCGTTGTATGATTACCCTATGCTAATGTATCAATACAAATGCAGCAAACGAATGCACATACAAGTCATACATCCACGAGCAGAGCCACGCTTATTTAATCACGAGGTAGGGTTTTCCTGCAGAAACGTGCTTGGTTTAGGTGGTTCTAAACTGTTCTCACCAAGGCCAAAGGTCCCCAAGGTGCCCCCATTATAGGGACCTCTCAATCTCTCAGTCCTCGGGTCATGCACGGAACTCCGTGTTGACATCCTTAGACCAAAAGAAGAGAGTTATCACCTTGAGTTGGTGGTTTCCGATAGCGGTTGTAGCCCCGTGTGCCAACAAGCCGGTCGTATCTGCCACTCACTCCCTATAGGTATTCACTCTTGCCCCCGGGTATAGAGGGACTGTTGTGTGCAAGGGTTTTTGTGTGCAATTTATATTTCAGACAATTTGCAGAAAATAATCATACAGCATTTATTAAAGCCATACAATAAAACATACGGAAGAGGGTAAAGGCGTAATTTCAAATCTTTACTTAGTTTGAATTTATCCGTCACTAAATGGGATCAACTCTCTAGCTTCCCCAGTGGAGTCGCCATCTCTCGCCGCCGTCCGTTCCGACGTCCAGGGACATCTCGAACGTTTATGCGATCGGTCGCGAAAAGATGGTTAAGACTCGCGTTTTATGTTAAAATTATGTTCATTGTTTCCAAGGTGCTCAACAACTGAACTATCCTCTAATAAAAGCAAGGTTTTCGAAAAGGGGTTCTTATGGAGTCGCCACCAATGTTTTGACCGCAAACATTGGAAAAGGATAAAAAGGCGTTGATTTTAATAAAAACCAAACTTGGCCATTATAACTAGAGTTAGGTAAGGAAGTTAGTTATGTGTGGGGAAGGTGTTAGCACCCCACAACGCCCCTTTTGGGTTCCTTATGACGGATTAATTCATTTAAGTGAAGATTACGAGAAATTACGCAATTACCCTATTTTATTGCATAATATTAAAAATGGCTATCTACATGACTTTATTTCATATTGCATACATAAAGCAATAAATAAAGCAGTAAAAGAGAAGAGAAGTGAAAAGAACCTCCATAGCAAGCTTTGTATTGCAAATCTTTGATCGTAAGGATGCGTTTTGGCAATCCCTCACTCTACAAAGACTCTCCTCTCCGAATACAAGATCGACTCGACTAAATTTTTACAGAAGAATCGAATGCTGGAATACAATTCCTTAACTGATTGTTACCTTATTAAGGCAATCAGAGAGTTCATTCGAAGTAGGGAGAGAAGACAAGTACTTGGAGTTGTCTGGGGTGTGAAAAAGTGGCAAATGAGCCTCCTATTTATAGTTTTCGCAGCCTGGCAGTTTGGGACGACCATCTCAATTGAATTTTTACCTTTGGGACAACCATTTGAAGAGTGGGACGGCTTCTCTCACTTGGGACGGGCGTCCCACTTGGCCAGGGCAGTTTGGGACGGCCGTCTCACATTTGGGACGACTGTCTCAACTTGTTTTGGCCAGCTTTTGTGTTCTGGGACCCCCGAGAAGCTTTCCTTTCTTTATTTGGACGTCGGTTGATTCCGATAGACGCCCGTTGAAGCTTTATCTTCATATAGGAGGTCTTCTTTGGCTTTTATTGAGATGCCAGGCGAGCTTTATCTTGTTATAGGAAGTCTCTTTAGCCTTTATTGAGAGGCCGGGCAAAATTAGGGGTCTACAATGAAGTATTTTCGTTCATTTCCATGGCTAGCTAAACTTTGAGTATTGATTCCTTGAAGAAAATGTGATGAAACCTTGAGATTTTTGTGTTATATAGCGTTTCTGCCATGTTCTGTTTTGGTCTTCATCTAATTAACTTTATGCTTAATGAAGGGATCACAAATTTGATGTATGCTTAATCTCATATTTGTGTTCTTGCATTTAAACAATCCCTATTCATGCTTAATGGGTGTGGGTTGCTACATGGTTGCTCAATCTGTGGCACCAAGATTGAATGATGTATGCTTGCTTAATGCATATTGGACTTGTTTTTAGTCTTTGCTTAGTTGTCTAATTTCGAGTTTCATGATTGAACAGGGCATTCATTTTGGTAATCTATGATAGGTGGATTTACATTTGAATTAAGGAATCAATATGTTTTTAATTTTTAGTTCTGTAACTGTTGTTGTTTTGTAAAATTTAAATTGCGTTTATCTGTTTAATCTACAAACAACCCCCCTTGTTTTTGTTCCATTTTGAAAACTGACAAGCCTTTGATAGAAATTTGTGGTCCTTGGGAGACGACCTAGGAAGAGTTGCTTAGTACTACATTTAATCACATTATTTGACCGAATATGGCTCCGACCAGTGCTGAAAGAGGAGGTGTATGTTGAGCAACCACTTGGATATATGAAGAAAGGGGAGGAGGAGTTGGGGATAGTTGTGTCCCAAGAGGGTATGCAAAGGAGATTCTAAATAAGTTCAAGATGACTGATTACAATTCGGTATCAACCCCTATGGAGCTAGGGATGAAGCTTTCAAAAATTGATGGAAGAAACCGAGTTAATCTGAGGAGATATTAGAGCCTAGTTGGAAGTTTTCATTACCTCACAAGTTGATATGAAGCTCATTTGCACAAGGGCTGACTTAGGATTTTTAGGGTTAGAACCTTGTAGGAAATTTAGGAAATTAGTGAGAAGGTGATTAGAAAGTGGTGAAAGTTTCAGGGTTGGGCAGTATCTTTGAAACATCAATATCTCAAGCTATAAAATTCTAATTGAGGTGATTAAAAAATGAGGTGAAATTTCTTGTTCTGAATTTCAATTTAGACTTAAAAAATACTCATTTTGGATGAGTAGAATGAAAGTTTTGACTAATCTGGACATAATTTGGTTTTCTAGGTTCTGGTGAAGAAAGGATAAGAGGCGAATGTGAAAGGTTGAAGGAAAGAATCACTCTTTCCAAGGGAGGCAACTCACAAAGGATGTGAAAGTCCTTTACATAACCAATGGTTCTTGAATCATTCAAGAACTTAGGAGAATCACTCTCACCAAGATAAAAGAGTTAAACTCTAATATTTCTTAATAAAACTCAACTTGTTTTTTTTTTTACAAAAATGATTCAGCTTATATAAAAAGTTTTTGCCATCACAGTTACAAAGACTCAATAAAGGAAAATAAATCCTAATAATGATCCATTAATCTAAGAATTGAAAACTACTTAATGGAGGTAAATAAATGCTAATAATAATCCATTAACCTAGGAATTGAAATTACTTAATACTGATTGTAACTAAAATTGTGGCAACCAAAAGTCAATCAGATATGCACCATCTTGGTCTTCCGAAGGCTAATGCCTAAGTTTCCAATTGTGCCCTTATTACAACTTGAAACAAAACCAAACTAAAGCCCATTAATTGATTAACCCAAATTTGGTTAGCTAATTTTACAAAGGATTGAGTCATTATTTAAACAAACTTAAAGATTGAAACAAAGTGATGCATTAGTCCTCCTCCATTTAGGCCATGATGCAATTCACAAATTTGGTCTTTTCTCCTTGAAATGTGGGCTTGTATTCAAATAATATGGACAATACTTGTTGAAGAGTTTCCTTTGCTTCCCTTGCTCTAGCCATTGTCATAGGTCCTCCAAGTCCATCAAGTGGATCCTTGCCCCTTGCTCATGGTCATGTCTCCATCATTCTCTCCCTCTTGAGAAGGATTTGTCCTCAAATCGGATTCATCATCTACATAAAAAATAGATAAGTTAGACACATTGAATGTGGAACTAACATTATACTCACTAGGCAACTCAATTTTGTAAGCATTGTCATTGATTCTTTCAAGCACTTGGAATGGACCCTTCCCCCTTGGTTGAAGTTTTGATTTCCTTTGTTCCGGAAACCTTTCCTTTCTCATGTGCACCCAAACCAATCTCCAGGTTGGAAGACAATCTTCTTTCTCCCTTTGTTGGCTTGCTTAGCATAACTTTCATTTTTTTTTTCTCAATATGATTTTTTACTCTTTAATGAAGCTTTTTTACATAGTCCGCCTTAGGTTGACCTTCTTTATGCTTAAAAATTGAAACATTAGGCATAGGCAAAAGATCAAGAGGAGTTAGAGGGTTAAAACCATAAACAACCTTAAAAGGAAAACAATTAGTAGTGGTACGAATAACTCTATTGTAAGCAAACTCAACATGGGGTAAACGAACTTCCCAATTCTTTAAGTTCTTCCTCAAAACTGTCCTAAGCAATGTTTCCAATGTCCTATTAACAACTTCCGTTTGCCCATCGGTTTGTGGGTGTAGACCCCTAATTTTGCCCGGCCTCTCAATAAAGGCTAAGAAGACTTCCTATAACAAGATAAAGCTTTTCCGGCCTCTCAATAAAGGCTAAGGAGACTTCCTATAACAAGATAAAGCTTGCCCGGCATCTCAATATAGGCCAAGAAGATTTCCTATATGAAGATAAAGCTTCAATGGACGTCTATCGGCATCAATCGACGTCCGAATAAAGAAAGGAAAACTTCCTGGGGGTCCCAGAACACAAAATCTGGCAAAAACAGTCGAGATGGCCGTCCCAGAAGTTGGGACGGCCATCCCAGAAGCCCAGACGGCGTCCCAACTTGTTTTGAGGCTTGGGATGGCCATCCCAAATCCCAGACGGCCGTCCCAACTTCCCCAGACGGCCATCCCTGATTTACAAGCTCTAGACGGCCGTCCCAAGCTGCCAGGCTGCGAAAACTATAAATAGGAGGCTCATTTGCCACTTTTTCACACCCCAGACACTTGTCTTCTCTCCCTACTTCGAATGAACTCTTCGATTGCCTTAAAAAGGTAACAATCGGTTAAGGAATTGTATTCCAGCATTTGATTCTTCTTTAAAATTTAGTCGAGTTGATATTGTATCCTGGGAGGAGAGTCTTTGTAGAGTGGAGGATTGCCAAAACGCATCCTCACAGTTAAAGATTTGTAATACAAAGCTTGCTACGGAGGTTCTTTTCACTTCTCTTCTCTTTTATTGTTTTATTTATTGCTTTATGTATGCAATATGAAATAAAGTCATGTAGATAGTCATTTTTTCAATATTATGCAATAAAATAGGGTAATAGCGTAATTTCTCGTAATCTTCACTTAATGAATGAATCTGTCATAGGGAACCCGAAAAGGGCGTTGTGGGGTGCTAACACCTTCCCCACACGTAACTAACTCCCTTACCTAACTCTGGTTATAATGGCCAAGTTTGGTTTTTTAAAATCAACGCCTTTTTATCCTTTTTCAATGTTTATGGTCAAAACATTGGTGCCGACTCCATAAGAACCCCTTTTCGAAAATCTTGCTTTTATTAGAGGATAGTTCAGTTGTTGAGCACCTCGGAAGCAATGAACACATCTAAAAATAAAAATGCGAGTCTAAACCATCTTTTCACGACCGCTCGCATAAACGTTCGAGATGTCCCCAGACGTTGGAATGGACGGCGGCGACAGATGGCGACTCTACTGGGGAAGGTAGAGAGTTTATCCCATTTAGTGACGGATAAAATTCAAACTAAGTGAAAGTTTGAAATTACGCCTTTACCCTCTTCTGTATGTTTTATTGTATGGCTTTAATAACTGCTGTATGATTATTTTCTGCAAATTGTTTGAAATATAAATTGCACACAAAAACCCTTGCACACAACAGTCCCTGTAGACCCCTAATTTTTCCCGGTCTCTCAATAAAGGCTGAGAAGATTTCATATAAAGACAAAGCTCGCTCGGTCTCTCAATAAAGGTTAAAGAGACTTCCTACAACAAAGACAAAGCTCGCCTGACATCCCTATAAAGGCCAAGAAGACTTCCTATATAAAGATAAAGCTTTAACGGGCGTTTATCGGCATCAAACAACGTCCGAATACCCAAAGGAAAGCTTCCCGGGGGTCCCAGAACACGAAAGCTGGCCAAAATAGGTCGAGACGGCCGTCCCAAGGTCGAGACGGCCGTCCCAACCTTCCCTGGCCAAGTGGGACGGCCGTCCCAAGTGGGACTGCCAGTCCCAGCTCCCCAGGGTGTCCTAGCCTTTGTAAAACATGCAGTTGGGACGGCCGTCCCAACCTAGACGGCTGTCCCAACCCAAACGCGCGTCCCAAGGGTGCAGGCAGCGAAAACTATAAATAGGAGGCTCATTTGGCAATGTTTCACACACGAGACAACTCCTAGTACTTGTCTATCATCTTCCCTCTTCGAATGAACTCTCTGATTGCCTTGATAAGGTAACAATCAGTTAAGGAATCATATTCTAGCATTCAATTCTTCTGTAAAATCGAGTCGAGTCGATCTTGTATTTGGAGAGGAGAGTCTTTGTAGAGTGAAGGATTGCCAAAACGCATCCTTGCGATCAAAGTTTGCAATATAAAGCTTGCTACGGAGGTTCTGTTCAATTCTCTTCTCCTTTACTGCTTTATTTATTGCTTTCTGTATGTAATGTTAACTAAAATCATGTAGATATCCATTTTTAACATTATGCAATAAAATAGGGTAATCACGTAATTTCTCGTAATCTTTACTTAAATGAATTAATCCGTCATAGGGAACCCGAAAGGGGCGTTGTGGGGTGCTAACACCTTCCCCACACGTAACTAACTCCCTTACCTAACTCTGGTTATAATGGCCAAGTTTGGTTTTTAATAAAATCAACGCCTTTTTATCCTTTTCCAATGTTTATGGTCAAAACATTGGTGGCGACTCCCAAAGAACCCTTTTCGAAAACCTTGCTTTTATTAGAGGATAGTTCAGTTGTTGAGCACCTCGGAAGCAATGAACACACTTTAAACAAAAAACGCGAGTCTAAACCATCTTTTCGCGACCGCTCGCATAAACGTTCGAGATGTCCCTGGACGTCAGAACGGACGACGACGACAGATGGCGACTCCACTGGGGAAGCTAAAGAGTTGATCCCATTTAGTGACGGATAAATTCAAACTAAGTAAAGATTTGAAATTACGCCTTTACCCTCTTCCGTATGTTTTATTGTATGTCTTTAATAAATTGTTGTATGATTATTTTCTGCAAATTGTTTGAAATATAAATTGCACACAAAAACCCTTGCACACTACAGTCCCTCTATACCCGGGGGCAAGAGTTAATACCTATAGGGAGTGGGTGGCAAATACGACCGGCTTGTTGGCACACGGGGCTACAACCGTTGTCGGAAACCACCAACTCAAGGTGATAACTCTCTTCTTTTGGTCTAAGGATGTCGACACGGAGTTCCATGCATGACCCGATGACTGAGAGATTGAGAGGTCCCTATAATGGGGGCACCTTGGGGAACTTTGGCCTTGGTGAGAACAGTGTAGAACCACCTAAACCAAGCACGTTTTTGCAGGAAAACCCTACCTCGTGATTAAATAAGTGTGGCTGTGCTCGTGGATGTATGAATTGTGTGTGCATTCATTTGCTGCATTTGTATTGATGCATTAGCATAGGGTAATCATATAACAAACAAAAAATGAAAAACCCTAAAAATAAAAAAAGTGATAAGATAAACCACCTTTACTCGGACAGTCTTCAGTTAAGCTAGCCTGGTTTCAGGTTCTTTGTAAGCTAAGTAGCCACGTTGACCGACAGAAGAGATAAAGGGTCATAAAAAATATAAAAACAAATTAAAGCCATAAAAATGCCTTCATAAAATAAAAATCTTGATAAAGGTCTTATAATTCATACAACTTTTGTTCATAAAAATAAGAGAAGAAAATAGGACTCTCTTCATCAAAATCCATAAACATCCATATAGGTAGTTTTCTTTTTAAGAAAAACCAAGTATTACCATGTATCATATTAGGAATAAAACATGATAATACTTAGAAAAACAAACACTTGCATGCATGCATTTACAAGGACTCATCCTCATATCATGCATTTTTCATTTCTTTTAGAAAATGGAGGGATCCAGTTATAGACAGTTAAAGAAAGTGGAAATCCTTCTATGCCGTGTAGAGAACACTACTACAAAATATGCTTTCAACGTCGCCATTTAACGTCGGTTAAAGCTGAGCCGACGTTAAATACACTTTCAACGTCGGTTGGTTAAAAAACGACGTTGAAAGTTGAATGTTGGACACTTTCAACGTCGGTTCCAAGTCAACCGACGTAGAAAGTACATTCAACGTCGGTTCTAGATGAACCAACGTTGAAAGTCTTTGTATGGACACTTTCAACGTCGGTTCCAGATGAACCGACGTTGAATGTCATTTTATTGACACATTCAACGTCGGTTCCCTGATGAACCGACGTTGAATGTGTCTTCACCAAAAATTCTTTTAAGTTAGAGAATTGTCAGCGACGAGGTTCGAACCCAGTACTTTAGAGTTGAAAGTTGTTACTCCAACCACTAAACTACTGTAATTTTCTGATAATAACTTACAAATTAATTATATTTATATACAAATAAATATATATTACTGTGTAAATATATATTTATTTATATTTTCTGGAAAGTGATTTTATTTTTTTCAGCCAAAAATTCACTTAAGTTAGAGAATCGTCAACGACGGGATTCGAACCCAGTATTTTAGAATTGAAAGCTAATACTCCAACCACTAAACTACTATAATTTTTTTATAATAACTTACAAATAAATTATATTTATATACAAATAAATATCCAGTGTAAATATATATTTATTTATATATATTTTTCGGAAAGTGTTTTTATTTTTTCCGATAAAAAATTCACTTAAGTTAGAGAATTGTCATCGATAGGATTCGAATATAGTATTTTATAGAGTTGAGAATTGATACTCCAACCACTAAACTACTATAATTTTTTGATAATAATTTACAAATAAATTATATTTATATACAAATAAATATATATCCAGTGTAAATATATAAATATAGAATATATAAATACAAATATATTTATATATTTTGATATATTTATATATTTTTATGTTGGATGTGAGGGCGCGATCGAGGGTGAAAGTGAGATTGACTCTCGCTTAAGTGAAAATACGTTAAAGCTCACGAAATAAATAAATTATATATATATATATATATATATTTTATATCATTATATAAATAAATTATAAATATTATATTCTGTCATTAAATTACAAACCCATATAAAGAGACTCGCTCACAAATTTGGCATCAAATTTTGAAAACCCACTCGATACACACTTTCACCTTCGAGCGTGCCCTCACATCCAATATATAAATATATAATTATTTAAATATATCAAAATATATAAATATATTTGTATTTATATATTTACACGGATATATATTTATTTGTATATAAATATAATTTATTTGTAAGTTACTATCAAAAAATTCGAGTAGTTTAGTGGTTGGAGTATCGACCTCCAACACTAAGGTACTGGGTTCGAATCCTGTCGATGACAAAAAAATAATTTGGTAATGCTTTAAACTTTAAAAAAATATGATAAATAATAAAAATATAATATAAAAGAGAGAGGGACCTAATAAAAATATAATATAAAAGAGAGGGGGATTTCTAGATAAATAGAGGGGTTAGAAATAAATAAAAAAATTTGATTTGAAAAATAAGACTTTCAACGTCGGTTCTATTTAACCGAGCGTTGAAAGTCTGATAACTTTCCACGTCGGTTAAATAGAGCCGACGTTGAAAGTCTTAACTTTCAACGTCGCTCGATACAACGTCAGTTCTGGAACCGACGTTGAAGGCCTTCCAGAACCGACGTTGAAGGCCTTATTTGTAGTAGTGGAAGTTAAGGCAGTTGAGTACATATATGCCGCTAGAGGTCAGTACCAATTTTGAGAAATCTTATGGAAGAATCCTTGACCTCCTGAGAATCAGCATCGATCCAATCTTTGTTAGAGCATTGGTCCACTTCTGGAATCCCGATCTACACTGCTTTGAGTTTTCGCAGTTTGACTTAGTACCAACCTTAGAAGAATATGAACTCATGGTTAGATGGCCTCAACCGATCGGGGTCTATGTCCGCTCGAGGAGTATATGTGGCCGTGAGTAAGGTTGCTACTATCATACGACTGCCTCCTCATCAATCCATCCTAGAGGGAAAAGGGAACATCCGAGGTTGGAAAATGTCTATAATAGAAGACCACTTAATCTCTTTGGCTGAAAAGAAAGATTGGTCTACCTTTAACAAAACTCTAGCATTGGCAATGTTCGGAATCATATTATTCCCATTTCATGTGAACGTTGTGGATCATGCTGCAATAGATGCATTCTTTGCCTGGGATGTATACTCTAAGAGTCCTATACTTGCAATTCTCGCTGATACCCTGCTTTCAGTAAATTTTTGCCGACAGAAACAGGGGAAAACACTTAGATGCTGCACTTCATTACTATATGTATGGGGCATTACTCACTTCTACGCTTCAAGTCACATGGGCGTTTTCCCCGATCCTTTAAGGAGTTTTTCGAAAATCCCTCTTCAACATCGTCAAGCTTTAGAGTGGAAAACCGAGTTAGAAAACTGGAACATAGAGCATGTATCATGGGTTTGCCCTTGGTTCCGACCCGGCTATATTCTTGTACGATGCGGAGATTACCTGAGCATACCACTACTAGGCCTCAGGGGTTGTATAGCTTATTCTCCTAAAATAGCTATGAGACAACTTATGAGAACCCAGACTGTGCCAACTCAAGAAGAGCTCAGAGGGCTGAGTCTATGCCAATATTCCCATAGCTTTGAAGAAGTATCCGCTGTCCGGAAAGCATGGGAAAGACCAGTCTATATGGGAGATAAAGAACTCGAAAAGGTTCAAGTGTCTACATCCCATGAATACGAAGAATGGAGGAAAAGTAGAGGGATACCCCAACCATCTGCTATAATCACTACAACGTTAGTCAATGAAGAGCTACAATTGCAGGTCAATGCCGTAAATAAAAGGGTTGAAGTCATGGAAGCTCAGCTGAGGGCCTTCGAAGAAAAAGAGCAAGAAGCAACCCTTATAATAGATGGTCTAAAAAGGCAATGTAAAAAGAAGGACCATGAAATAGAGCGCCTTAAGAATGATTGTGCTGACTATCAAGAAGAGACTAAACAAGCATTGAAAATTCCCAGGCTTGAACAAGACAGTCTATTCCGGGACATGAATGATGAGATAGCGCATCTTGAGAGTGCGCTTGCAGAACAGGCAAAAACGATCAAGTTAATACAGGATGACCTAGCAGAAACTCGGTCAGAAGCACAAAAGTGGTGGGAAACCACTGAAAAATACAGAGAAGACTTAGAGGAGCTACATGATAAAGAAAGAGATGGATTAGCTCAATATGATCAATTGCTTCGTGAAAAAGACCAAGTAATAGAAAGGTCTGACCAACAACATGCCTTGATCGTTCATCAAGAAGAAAAGATAAAAGAGGCTCGTCGATATAGTGAAGATATGAGCCAGGCGGTACATGAGCAAATCAAGATGCTCAGAAACCATGTGAGAACAGCTGAAGATGAATTACGAAGAAAGCCTAATTTACCTATAGGATTCTTCAAGCTTCTCCGTTTTTGTCAACACTTCCTTCAAAGCATTGTATAGAAGGATAAACACTTTCTAATTGAAATAAAAAGTTATTTTCCTTAAGCTGTCTATTGCATTCATAGGTTTCATACATTCATACATCCCTCCTCATTTTAATAACAAAGATAATAAAAAGGAAGGATTAATTGATGTGCTTTCCACAAATCAGAATAAATGGAAAAGAAGCCTTTCGTCATCAAAATCTCTACAACGGTCGATAGACCCAAAGATGATAATAAACAAGCACTGTTGGTTATTCCAATTAATAAAAGGGAAGAGGCAATACCACCTTTACGTTTATTTGTGCCTCGTCCTTTCCCTTATTCATCAAATAAAGTTGTACCTTGGAGATACTCAGAAGAATCATCAGTTAATCAAGATATCTCCAACATAGCCGGTATTGGGGGCATGACGAGAAGCGGAAGAACATACTCCCCCAAGGAATTACAAGATAATATTCCTAAGGATAAAGTGAAAAATAAAGCCGAAGAAAAGGAATCCAAGGAGGAGACAGATGAGTTACTACAGTACATAAGGCAAAGTGAGTACTCCATCATCGATCAACTCAATCGTACTCCTGCAAAGATAACCTTGTTATCACTCATAATAAGTTCGGAACCGCATCGAAACGCACTATTAAAGGTTTTGAATGAATCATTCGTCCCGCATGCAATATCTCAGGAAAAAATTTGAAGGAATTATTGGTAACATTACAGCCAATAATCATCTTACCTTCACAAATGAAGAACTCCCTTTAGAAGGGTCAAATCACAACAAGCCCTTGCATATTACTGTCAAATGCAAGGAATATCTCATTTCCAAAGTCCTGGTGGATAATGGGTCATCCTTAAACGTCATGCCTAAAGGCACACTTGACAAGATAACAGTGCAAGGAACCCACATGCGCCCGAGTAATACAATTGTTCGAGCCTTTGACGGATCAAGACGTGAAGTAGTAGGAGAAATTAGTCTACCAATCCAAATTGGCCCTACTATCTTTAACATAGACTTCCACGTGATGGATATCACGCCGGCATATAGTTGTCTCCTTGGTAGACCTTGGATTCATAGCGCTAAGGCAATACCTTCAACGCTCCACCAGAAAGTCAAATTTGTGACAAATGATAAACTCGTCACAGTTCAAGCTGAAGAAGACTTTCTAATCAGTAAAGCGTCTGTCCAACCATATGTGGATGCGGCTGAAGAGGCTCTTGAAACATCTTTTCAAGCGCTCGAAATTGCTAACATAGAAAGACTCCCCAGTAATACAAAGGTGGCCCATATAATGAAAAAATATGGATATCGCCCAGGACGGGGGCTCGGAAAGAATACTCAAGGAATAAAAGAGCCACCGGAGTTCAAAGATAACCCTTTAAAATATGGTTTAGGGTATGACCCCACGAAAGATCAAACCATACGGAAAACAGGGAAGTCTTATCCCTCGAAGACGAAATTCCGAAAAGGAGGGATATTAGCGCAAAGGGTAGCGTTAGTCATTAGGTGTCCTTCTTCCAATTCTAAAGGATGTAAACCTAGTGACTATTAGAGATCACTCCTCGGGGTAGGCCCGTTCCCCGAGCATCTCTAGGGCACACATTTCCCCAAAATTACAAAAGAATGCTATTCTTACTATCTGCTTCTTTTCTTGCTAAATATATCTATACCCCATTTTTAATAAACAAGGTTTAGATAGACGTTTTGTTCCAAATGCGTCAGAACAATCAAAGCGTCATAAAGCAAAGTCAAATATGATTAATTAACTAGAAACACGGATAAAAATTATCTCAATAAAATCAAGTTTCGACAATGTTGTGCAAAAGAAAATATACATATACAAAAAAGCAAATGCCCGGCAGGAAACCCATAAAGGGGGCTGCACAAAAGTTAGGGTAAACCCGGCAGGAAACCCGAACAATAATAAAGGGTAGCCTGGGCAAAAGTTAGGGTTATAAAAGTCCGCTAGGTATTCCTAAAAAATAAATAAAAAGGGGAAACCTAGACAAAAGTTAGGACATAAACACAGCATCCTAGGCCGAAAACCCAAAAGGGCAGACTAGGGAAGTTAATCAATCACAAAAAGGCGCCACAAATCAGTAAACAACGACGCCGCATCATAAGAATAAAAAGTTTGTCTGAACTAGCCTAAACACCGACCAACCCTGGCTAGCCATTCTTACAAAAAACCTCTATTGCAAAAAATGTCCCTCTAAAACACAAACCTTTGTTGTAAATCCTTTTCTTTCTCTTCTCTTGACCATTTCACTATAAAGCATTCAAGTAATAAAGGGGAATGTGGAAACATAGTGATCAATAGGAAGGTTGAAATCCCTAAGGAAAGGAAGGAGGACATTGATATGGCAGTTGCCCTACGAACAAAAGAATTGTTCTTCGGCTATAGCAAGAAAGGTCCATGACGGCAAATCAGTACAGCTTAACTTATTGATCAAGAGACAAGATGACATAAAGGCACAACAACAAGAATGCGCCCGAAGTCAAAGCACATCAGTTAAAACTTTCGAAATATTAACTGAAATAAATCCTAGGATGCATATCATGAAGCATTACATGCATTAAAGCATAAATGAAGGGAATCCTATCTTCAGTTTCATCAAAAAACACGAAAATTAACTCAAAAAAATCAAAAATCCACTCAAGAAGCTCGAGACGGCCGTCCCAAAGTCGAGACAGTCGTCCCAAATCCCTATTTTCAGTTGAGACGTGCGTCCCAGGTGGGACGGCCATCTCACTTATCAGCTGATGGCACATGAAGGAAAATTTCAATTGGGACGGCCGTCCCAACCCAGACGCCCGTCCCAAATCCCCTAGCGTCCCCTATATATGCTGTGCGCGGATTTGGCCTTTGGTACCCCATTCCAAGCATTCTACCTTGCTTCTCTTCCCTTTTTGCACACTTTTAGCATTCTTAAGTGAGTACTACCTACAATGGAGCATGGAGAAGCCTCATCTAGGAGAAAACGCACTAGAAACCCTGCTAGAGGAACTCCTACTGCTAGCACTCTACTGGCAGAATCACATCAACAACGGCTGGCAAATATCCAGCAATATTCCTGGTATCCTACACTGCAGTTGGATTTTGAAATCCTAGCTACATTTGGCTGGGAACAAGACGTCAGAAGGTTCATCCACAAAATAGGATGGGACTTTCTGCTCCGAGAGCCACCTACTCGGATCCACCGCACTGCTACGCTAGAATTTCTTGCCTCCGTCAACATGGTGGAAATGCCGTCCGCAATTCCCGGAGTGCCACCGACTCAAGCCATCTCCTACTGGATGGATGGAGCCTACCAGACCACTGTTCTGGATGACTTCAATGTCATAATGGGTTTCTGCCAGCGAGCAGATACAAGAACACCAGAATATCGATCCGCATATTTGGAAAAACCTGCTGCTCTCACCACCACTAGCATGTGGAGAGAGATCACTGGAGCACACACTCTACCGTCGAACCTGAAGGGCGCAACTTTCTCTCCCCCGCTTCGCATATGCCACAAATTGCTAGCTGGGACCATACACAGCCGGAAGGAGAGCCAAGGGAAGGTAACACTGGTCGATCTCTTCATTGTCTACTGTATGCATCAAGGGTTGCGATGCAACCCAGGTTATGCCTTCCTAAAAGCCATAAAAGATTACAGAACCCGCGGCTCAGCAGAAGCCATCATAATAGCTCCCTTTCTCACCCCTTTAGCGGAATATTGGGGATGTACCGACGGAGAAGATCTCCCAGCTGGCCTCCGACCAGAGCCGATTAGCGGAGGAATCTTGGTTCATATGAACATCCTCAGTCGACAGGGATCAGGGTTTATCTTAAACCCCATTATCTCGATTTCGCTGGATATGCACGATTTCGACATGCCTCAGGACATCCCTTCGACTACAGAATCGCAGCAGCAGTCATATGATCCGGACTTCGCCGGCTTGTACCGACGGATAGACGACGAGCACGCCTATATGGAAGGAGAGTTCCAATTCATACGTCAACAGTTTAATTAGCTGACTATGAGGTAGGACAGGACGGACCGACAGATAGAGAATCTGGTCCAGACCCAGGCAAGGTTCCAGCGTCGCCTGCTCCGCCGCATACCTTCGCCAGCACCATCTGCCCATTCCAGTCCAGAGGTAGATGATTAGGAGATAGTTTCCTTTTTATTTTCTAGTAATTTGAAAATGTTTTGAATGTATCACAAAAAGAAAAGAAGTAATGAATAAACATTGTTATTTCTGTTTACATTCCAAAAGCCCACGTGTACAAAAATTATAAAATAAAAGGCACACGTGATAAAAAGCCAGATTTCAAATAACTCGCGATAAAGATTAAAGTCGCGAAAGAAAAAGGCGAAATCAAAACCATCCCAGCAAAATGAAGAGCTTCAAGAAAACTAGCTCCAACCTTCTACACCAATAAAAGAAGGTACATCGAAGAAAAAGGCCAACGGAAAGGCTCGATGATCCCCAAGCGGATCCTTGCCTACTCCAGAGGCAAAACAAAAATTACTCCACGACTCAGCATCATCATCACATGAGTCGTCAACCATAGTCATTTGAAGCCTCAATCAACATCCTTCCATCTAAAAAGAAGGAAGCCATCAACATGAAAAAGCCAACGGAAAGGCCTGATCATCCCCAAGAGGATCCTTGCCTACTCCAGAGGCAAAAACAAAAAGATTACCTCACGACTCAGCTTCATCGCCACATGAGTCATCAAGCAAACTCATCCAGAATCTCCACCACCTCCCCAAAGGAGAATAAGGACTACACAAGAGTCCATCAAAGAAAATACGGAGTCAAATCCTTCATATCACCAGGGGGCAACAAAAAGAAAGAAAAGATAAACTTTCATTCCCCAATAGAGGCAACAACGAAAAAGGCCGAAAAAAATCTCCAAGAAGAGTATATCAAGAAAAGTCTACAAAAAGACAAAAAGAGGAAAACAAAATTTTTTCCATCTTTCAGCTCAAATAAGAGCTTCACAAAGCCAGGAGCTAGGACTCCATCATCAAATTTGGACCCCCAGGAAACCGACAGACTCCTCGGTGAATCCCAAAAAAAAGAAAAAAGAAGAAAATCTCTTCATTACGCTCAATAAAGAGCTTCACAAAAATCGGAGCCAAGACTCCATCAAATCAAGGATTGGATCCCCAAGAAGTAAAGAAAAATTCCCCAGGGATCACCAAAAAGAAAAGAGAAAAAAGATATCTTTTCATCCAAAGAAAAAGCCAATGTGCAAAAAAGGCGCACATATGTCAAAACCAAATCGCGAAAAAAGAAATTCAAATCGCGAGGAAAAAATAAAAACCCATTCCCCAGCAGGAATAAGAGCATAGGCAAAGCCACCTCAAACAACAACATCCAACAAGGAGTCAAAAACTCCATCCCTCCCTAGGGGGCAATTCAAAATAGATCCCCAGGAAACAACCAAATCCCTGATGGATCACCAAAAAGAAAATCCCCAGCGAGCCTACCAGCAAAAGGCAAAATACAAATTCATATCCTCAGGGAGTTAATCGCCTATAACACCCAATATGAATATCCCCAGTGAAAGGCAAAACCTTCACTCCCAAGAATGCCTATGCCTACTCAGAGGCAAGCAAAGAGTCGATATCCCCAAGAAACGGGAAATCAACCTATGCAAGAGGCAATGCAAGCACAAAGCTTTCAAAAAGCATCCACCTACTCAGAGGTATTATCAAGAACAAATATCCTCAAGTAGAACATCAGCCTATTCAGAGGCGAAAAAAAACAAACAAAGCCTTCACCACTGTTGAAGCATCTGCCTAATCAATAGGCATAATCAAACTGAAAATCCCCAATGGATTCCTGCCTAAATAAAAGGCAACCAGCAAAGAATCATCGGCAAAGCCGGATGGCTAAACAAGAAAAGCCAAAAACAAGAAATCCCCGGCCAAGCCGGATGGCTAAACAAGAAAAGCCAAAAAACAAAGAAATCCCCGGTAAAACCGGATGGCTAAAGAGAAAAGCCAAAAACAAAGAATCCCCGGCAAAGACCGGATGGCTAAACAGAAAAGCCAAAAATCAGAAATCCCTGGCAAAGACCGGATGGCTAAACGAAAAAGCCAAAAACAAAGAATCCCTGGTAAAATCGGATGACTAACAGAAAAGTCCAAAAGTCAAATCAAATATTCCCCACGGAATGGGCACGTGAACAGATACAATAAATCGCCAATACATCTCCAAAACCAGATGACCATAGGATTGACTATGAAAAAGTCATCCTAAAAGCCTTGCAGAACGGGGCTTATTCAGAGCCTTGCAAAACGGGGTTCGGACCGGGTGGGGTTAGGTACCCATCAGAGCCTTGCAGAACGGGGTTCGGACCAGGTGGGGGTAGGTACCCATCAGAGCCTTGCAGAACGGGGTTCGGACCAGGTGGGGGTTGGTACCCATCAAACCCTTGCAGAACGGGGTTCGGACCGGGTGGGGGTAGGTACCCATCAGAGCCTCGCAGAACAGGGTTCGGACCAAGTGGGGGTTGGTACCCATCAGAGCCTTGCAGAACGGGGTTCGTACCGGGTGGGGGTAGGTACCCATCAGAGCCTTGCAAAATGGGGTTCGTACCGGGTGGGGGTATGTACCCACCAAAGCCTTATAAAATAAGGTTAATACCGGATGAGGGTAGGTACTCATCAGAATCTAGCAAAAATGCAGATTCGTACCAGGTGGGGGTAGGTACCCACCAAAGCCTTATAAAATAAGGTTAATACCGGATGAGGGTAGGTACTCATCAGAATCTAGCAAAAATGCAGATTCGTACCAGGTGGGGGTAGGTACCCACCAAAGCCTTAAAAAATAAGGTTAATACCGGATGAGGGTAGGTACTCATCAGAATCTAGCAAAAATGCAGATTCGTACCAGGTGGGGGTAGGTACCCACCAAAGCCTTATAAAATAAGGTTTATACCGGATGAGGGTAGGTACTCATCAGAATCTAGCAAAAATGCAGATTCGTACCGGGTGGGGGTAGGTACCCACCAAAGCCTTATAAAATAAGGTTTATACCGGATGACGGTAGGTACTCATCAGAATCTAGCAAAAATGCAGATTCGTACCAGGTGGGGGTAGGTACCCACCAAAACCTTATAAAATAAGGTTAATACCGGATGAGGGTAAGTACTCATCAGAATCTAGCAAAAATGCAGATTCGTACCAGGTGGGAGTAGGTACCCACCAAAGCCTTATAAAATAAGGTGTATACCGGATGAGGGTAGGTACTCATCAGAATCTAGCAAAAATGCAGATTCGTACCAGGTGGGGCTAGGTACCCACCAAAGCCTTATAAAATAAGGTTTGTACCGAATGAGGGTAGGTACTCATCAAAACTTAGCAGAATGCATTAGGTGGAGTAAAATACTCACCTACGCATTACAAAAATGGGTTGCAAAGACCTTACTTCTATTAGAGGATAGTTCAGTGTTGAGCACCTCGGAAGTAAGTACCCACAAGAGTTTAGCAAAATGCGAACTCATACCGGGTGAGGGTAGGTACTCACCAAAGCCTTGCAAAACAAGGTTTATACCTAGTGGGGGTAGGTACCCACAAGAGTCTAGTGAAACACAGACTTGTACCGGGTGAGGGTAAGTACTCACCAGGGCCTTATAAAGTAAGGCTCAAACCAGATAGGGGTTGGTACCTATCAAAAATATTTATCATCCGGAGGATCACCAAAGAAACATCCGAAGGATAACCGGGCAAAAGGGTTAACTCCTTCCCCTACCAACTAATTTTGTCGGCATATTAAGCCAACATATTAGCTAGGCAGGTGAAGGGGGGCAGCTGTAGACCCCTAAAGACAAAGCTCGCCTGACATCCCTATAAAGGCCAAGAAGACTTCCTATATAAAGATAAAGCTTTAACGGGCGTTTATCGGCATCAAACGACGTCCGAATAGACAAAGGAAAGCTTCCTGGGGGTCCCAGAACACGAAAGCTGGCCAAAACAGGTCGAGACGGCCGTCCCAAGGTCGAGACGACCATCCCAACTTTCCCTGGCCAAGTGGGATGGCCGTCCCAAGTGGGACTGCCAGTCCCAGCTCCCCAGGGCGTCCCAGCCTTTGTAAAACATGTAGTTGGGACGGCCGTCCCAACCCAGACGGCCATCCCAACCCAGACGCGCATCCCAAGGGTGCAGGCAGCGAAAACTATAAATAGGAGGCTCATTTGGCACTGTTTCACTCACGAGACAACTCCTAGTACTTTTCTATCCTCTTCCCTGTTCGAATGAACTCTCTGATTGCCTTGATAAGGTAACAATCAGTTAAGGAATCATATTCTAGCATTCGATTCTTCTGTAAAATCGAGTCGAGTCGATCTTGTATTTGGAGAGGAGAGTCTTTGTAGAGTGAAGGATTGCCAAAACGCATCCTTGCGATCAAAGATTTGCAATATAAAGCTTGCTACGGAGGTTCTGTTCAATTCTCTTCTCCTTTACTGCTTTATTTATTGCTTTGTGTATGTAATGTTAACTAAAATCATGTAGATAGCCATTTTTAACATTATGCAATAAAATAGGGTAATCGCGTAATTTCTCGTAATCTTTACTTAAATGAATTAATCCGTCATAGGGAACCCGAAAGGGGCATTGTGGGGTGCTAACACCTTCCCCACACGTAACTAACACCCTTACCTAACTCTGGTTATAATGGCCAAGTTTGGTTTTTAATAAAATCAACGCCTTTTTATCCTTTTCCAATGTTTATGGTCAAAACATTGGTGGCGACTCCAAAAGAACCCTTTTCGAAAACCTTGCTTTTATTAGAGGATAGTTCAGTTGTTGAGCACCTCAGAAGCAATGAACACACTTTAAACAAAAAACGCGAGTCTAAACCATCTTTTCGCGACCGCTTGCATAAACGTTCGAGATGTCCCTGGACGTCAAAACGGACGGCGGCGACAGTCCCTCTATACCCGGGGGCAAGAGTGAATACCTATAGGGAGTGGGTGGCAGATACGACCGACTTGTTGGCACACGGGGCTACAACCGTTGTCGGAAACCACCAACTCAAGGTGATAACTCTCTTCTTTTGGTCTAAGGATGTCGACACGGAGTTCCGTGCATGACCCGAGAACTGAGAGATTGAGAGGTCCCTATAATGGGGGCACCTTGGGGACCTTTGGCCTTGGTGAGAACAGTTTAGAACCACCTAAACCAAGCACGTTTCTGCAGGAAAACCCCACCTCGAAAATAGCGTGGCTCTGCTCGTGGATGAATGAATTGTGTGTGCATTTGTTTGCTGCATTTGTATTGATGCATTAGCATAGGGTAATCGTATAACAAACAAAATAGTGAAAAACCCTAAAAATCATAAAAGTGATAAGAATAAACCAACTTTATCTCGGACAGTCTTCAGTTAAGCTAGCCTGGTTTCAGGTTCTTTGTAAGCTAAGTAGCCACGTTGACCGACAGAAGAGATAAAGGGTCATTAAAAATATAAAAACAAATTAAAGCCATAAAAATACCTCTTTCAAAATAAAAAGATTTTCGACAGAGTCGTATCATTCATACCACATCATCCAATAAGTGGTAAAACCAAGAGAGAAAATAAATGCACTAAGAAAAGTATGCATAAACATCATCATAATAAAGTCTCTCATACATAAACACATTCATTATAGCATTTATTAGATATCCTTAGACAATAGCGAAAGAGACCCAAGTGCATTTATCACCTTCCTAGAAGAGATAAGTGCACTAAGGTATGTTGGCAACCTTTGAAAAAGGAAGTTAGCACACTAAGGTGGGTATGGTACCCTTAAAACATAGGCTTTTGAGAAGATACCAAAGTTATTGTCTAAATCATATCTATTTCACACTAATAATTTTAAATAAAAAAAAGCTATAATTAAAATCGTTAAAATAATTTAGAAAGTGGCTGGTCTTCCGTCCGTCCTCACTCGTGCTCAGAAAGCTAAAAAGATGGAACAGCTAGAGGAGCAAAACCGAAAGCTCACCACTGAGCTTAATACGCTGAAAGAGAAAATGGCTCAGATGTTAGAAATGATGCGCCAACAGAATCTTCATAAAGAGGGTCCTCAGAGTGGACAAGCCTCTCACCAAGAAGAAGAGGAACCTCACGATGAGCATGACCAATCTGATACAAGAGCAGTACATATTCATGCTCCGGAAATATCAAAGCAACAAATTACTGCCCTAGAGGAGAGGTTGAGAGCCATGGAAGGGCATAACTTTGATGTTAAAGAGGCAACTGATATGTGCCTCGTTAAAAACATCCAATTCTCTAACAAATTCAAAACTCCGGACTTCCCAAAGTACATGGGAATAACTTGCCCCAAAAGCAATCTTACGATGTACTGCCGTAAGATGGCTACATATGATGACAATGAAAAACTCCTGATCCATTGCTTTCAGGAGAGCTTAGCTGAATCAGCCCTAAACTGGTATATGCAACTGCAAGGAGGGCAAGTCCAAACATGGAGACATCTGGCAGATGCTTTTCTTCGTCGCTATAAATACAATATTGATTTGACCCCTGAAAGAGCAGATCTACAATTGCTAAGCAAGAAAAACGATGAATCTTTTAAGGCATACGCCCAAAGATGGAGGGAATTGGCAGCACAAGTAGAACCTCCTCTATCCGACAAGGAAACCACATCCATGTTCATCAATTCTCTAACTGGTCCCTATTATGACAAAATGATAGGGAACACATCAACACTCTTTGCGGATGTGGTAATTATAGGAGAAAGAGTAGAGCAACAGCTGAAAAGCGGAAGAATTGCACAACATACTTCCTCCAATTCCTCTACTCCAAACGTTAAAAAGAGCTTTGGAAAGAAGAAGGAAGGAACCGTGAATGCAATCAACATTGCCACTCCTTCTTCCTCTTCGCAGCAGACCAAGTCACACAAACCGGAAAGGAAATTCACTTCCATTCCAACCTCCTATGGAAGTATGCTTTTAAAATTGTTGGATGGCAAACTCCTCGTGCGCATCCCTCCCAAGAAAATAGAGCCACCATATCCAGAATGGTACAAGTCTAATGAAAAATGTGATTACCATTCAGGCGCTCCAGGACACTTCGTTGAAAACTGTGTGGCCTTAAAGCACAAGATCCAGGATCTGATAGATGCAGGGTGGATTACCTTTGACGCATCTACTCCAAAAGTAGATGATCAGCCTCTTTCCAAACCCGAATAAAATATGGGCTAAGGAAGATCAGCAAATTAGGGCTCATCATCTTTACCATTTCAAAAAAATATAATAAACATAAAAATATAAAAAATATATCGAAAAGCTTCCGATGTATATTTCGTGATCCTCGCCCATGATCACGAGATTTTTGGGCTTTGTAAATATTTTCTTTTTGGTCAATACAATAAGGCATTTTCCATAATATTCATATTCTCTTTCATTCTTTTCCCTCTTATACACTTAATAGAGAAACCTAAAACTAAGCATAACCATACAGTCATGTCTGTGATTGAAAATTCTCTGGAAGATTCGAAAGTCGAAGGCGAATGGATTGAGTTAGACAGTGAGGAGGGGACCATTTCCCCGGACATGCGAAGACTATTGGAAAAAGAATCTCAATCAATACAGCCCCATCAGGAGAAAACTGAGGCCATCGATTTGGGACAAGAAGATAATAAGAAAGAAGTAAATATTGGTACCCAAATTGACGATGATGTCAGGGAAAGGCTGATACAATTACTAAGAGAATATGTGGACGTATTCGCATGGTCCTACCATGATATGCCTGGAATTGATAAAAGCATAGTGGAGCATAGATTACCACTAAAAGAGGGATCTCGGCCTATTAAGCAGAAGCTCAGAAGAGTAAAGCCAGAATGGTCCTTGAAAATTAAGGAAGAAGTAGAAAAACAGTTGGATGCCAATTTTTTGATTGTGTCATGTCGCCACCGTCAAAAAACGAGGGCGGTCGGAGCGACGCGATGGTTTTTCGACTTTCCATTTTTCGCATTTTTATTGGTTGTTACAACGCCTTTAGGTTGTCCGATAACCGGGTTGAACCTAGGGGCGAGGTTTTCTAAAGGGCGCTCTTGGATTGTCCGATAACCGAGCTAATCCAAGAGCTAGTTTTGAAGGGTTCTATGGAGTCGCCACCGACGTTTTTACCGAAAACATTGGAAAAGGTTTTAAAAGGCGTTGGTTTTCGAAAAATCAACTTTGGTCATTAGAACCAGAGTTGGGTAAGGGAGTTAGTTACGTGTAAAGGAAGTGTTAGTTCCTTTACGACGCCCCTTTCGGGTTCCCTATGATAGGCTTGCTACTTTGGATGAATAAATAAACCGGAAAATACGCTTTTACCCTTTATTTTGCAGAATTTAAAGTTATGACTACATGACCCTAATCTCTATTACACAATTTAGAATTAAAGCAATAAAAGTAGAGAGAGAGAGAGAGAGAGTAAACCTCCGAAGCAAGCTTTTATATTAATCTTTGCAAAAATAGGGTGCTTTGTGGAAGCCCTTCACTCTACATAGCGCCGGAAACCTCTCGAAACGCTCAAAAATACTCTTAGAAACGCTCAGAAACTCTGGAAATGCTTCAGAGGGGTTCTAGAGAGAGAATTTTAGGTGATTTCTAGAGAGAAGGAGGAAGAACTTGTTGTAAATGAGGGGAATAGGGGCCCTATTTATAGGGATTCGCTCCTATCAGGTCGTGACGGGCCGTCTCGTCTGACAAGGTCGAGACGGCGGTCTCGCCTTGCAGGAACGTCGAGACG
Organism: Sphenostylis stenocarpa; assembly: GCA_963425845.1. Taxonomy (NCBI): domain Eukaryota; kingdom Viridiplantae; phylum Streptophyta; class Magnoliopsida; order Fabales; family Fabaceae; genus Sphenostylis; species Sphenostylis stenocarpa. Next base: position 29,953,273 of record OY731402.1, on the reverse strand, counting down.
GCGGTCTCGACAAATGATACGGCGGTCTCGCCCTTCGCGAGTGGCGAGACGGCAGTCTCGCCATCCGCGCAAGGCGAGACGGCAGTCTCAACCTTAAAAGGCGAAAATCCTTATTTTTGGACCAAAAATCCCTCCTATCCTAGTATGGGGCCTAATAGTCTCTCCTAGTGGCTTCTTAGGCTTCGTCGGTCTCGCCATCCGCGCAAGGCGAGACGGCGGTCTCAAATCCGAGATGGCGGTCTCGACCTTAAAAGGCGAAAATCCTTATTTTTGGACCAAAAATCCCTCCTATCCTAGTATGGGGCCTAATAGTCTCTCCTAGTGGCTTCTTAGGCTTCGTCCATCTTCAGAAAGGAGGTCTTCTGGTCTTTATTGTTAGGCCGGGCAATATTTGGGGTCTACAGCTGCCCCCCCTTTACTCGACTAGTCGACTGCTGGCCTGCTGTGCCAGGGAGATCGGCTGGAGGGTAAAGGAGTTGACCCTCTTGCCCGGTTGCCCTTCAGACTGAAAGTGATCCTAGCAAAGATCTCAGTGATTTGATGAAGTCAAAGATAAAGTCAAAGGTCAACTCTGCAACAGTCAAACAAGTCACTCGGAAGAATGGAGTCGAAGACTTAGTGTGTCTTAACGAAAGCTTAGGTAAAACCACTTTACCTTTTCCACTGCACAAAGCTTCTTCATTCATTTTGCAAAATGCCTCAAAAGCAGTTTTTAACAAATCAAAAACAAAAGCATTTTGGCAAAGAATTTTCTTAAACAAGTTATTAAGCGATACGAGGTTTGAAAGAATCAATTTAAAACACTTAGAATGTTTTAAAAAGTGTTTTTACAATATTTTAATCGATACAAACTTCTTTTAATCGATTAAAACTCTTTATGACCGATTAGAATTCGAATATAATAGGTCAGAATGCAATATAATCGATCAGATCTTAAATATGAGCGATCAAATTATTTGAATCGATTAAAACACGTTTCAATCGATTAAAATCACTTTGGATGTCAGGATGATCGATCAGAATGAGATTATGACCGATCAGAGTTGGATATGATCGATCAAATTGAATTATGACCGATCAGATCTGTTTCAATCGATTAAAGCGTATTTCAATCGATTAAAATAACTTAGAAAATCTTTTCAATCGATTAAAACGTATTTCAACCGATTAGAACAACTTAGAAAAATTACGTGCAGGTTTTTAATCGATTAAAGCGACTTTATATCAGCTAAAATAACTTGGAAAGTTTTATAAAGAGGTTTTTAAACAAATCAATCGATTAATACGTGATTCAATCGATTGTTTTATACTTAGAAAATGTTTGTAAAACGTTTTTACTGATAAAAACGTGGTCGTATCAACTAAAACATTTTCTCGTTAAAGATCAAGAATGCATTAATGGGTTGAAAGGACTTTTAACAGATTGTAACGGCTATTTCAACGATTAAAACAAACTTTCAACAGATTAATTAATGCGGCAGATTTGAAAATACTCTTTTATAAACGGAATTGCTTGGAACTTTTAACATATCAGATTTGACACAATTCAAGCAATCAATACAAACAACTATTAGCATTTTTCAAGAAAGATACACAATCTGTTTTTGTGAACTTCTTTTGAAATCTTTCTTGAGGCACTTTGCATTTCTTTGAAGAAGAAACTGATCGTGGATTGGTGTAATCCGGTTTGAGCTTTCTTTGTTTCTTCTTTTAAATTTCTATTCATTCATTTGTACTTGTTTTGTACCTGGAATTTGGGTACAAGTTTTCTGCAATTGTTGTAGAAAGTTGCCAAGAAGCTGGAATTTGGTTCTTGGTGGAAAGGTTAAAGCAAGAGCTGGAATTTGGTTCTTGTGTGTGGTGCCTGGAATTTGGGCACTTGGTTTCTCTCGTGACTGGAATTTGGTTGCGAGAGGTTTCCAAGAGCTGGAATTTGGTTTTTGGTGGAGAGTTAGAATAGGTGTAAGAGGGTGAGTCTGTAAAACATCTATTCTAGTGGAACCCAGCTGGAATTTGGTCAGAGTGCTGGACGTAGCCCCGGTATTGGGTGAACCAGTATAAAATTACCGGTGAAATCTTTCCTAACCTTTCTCTCTTTAATTTCTGCTGCTGCACTTAAAGCTGTTTGATTGCTTTGTGATTTGTGAATTGATAAGTAATCTTAATTTTCGAATTAGATAATCGTGTATTGCGAAAAACTTTCAAAAATCAATTCACCCCCCTCTTGATTTAAAACTACTTTTCTAACAATTGGCATCGGAGCAAGGTGCTTGAAAGTTATTCAAGTCTCTTGATCCATGGCTAGAAACAGATACTAGTTTTACGAGGGGCATCTATTAACGAGACCTCCACTATTACGTGGAACAGATTATCCTTTACGGAAAATTAGGATGAAAATCTTCATTGAATCCATTGACGAAATGCTTGGGATGTTATTACTAATGGTCCTTTAATTACGGATAAAGGATGGTCAAGCTTGAATGAAGAAGAAAAGAAGAAAGTTCAAAGTGACCGTAATGCAAAAAATATAATTACTTACGCTCTTAACATGGATGAATTTTTCAGGGTGTCCCAAGTGCAATTCTGCCAAGGAGATGTGGGATGTTCTTGAGGTCACTCATGAAGGAACTGCAGATGTTAAAAGAGCCAGAAAACACACTTTGATAAGAGAGTATGAGATTCGTTTAAAATGCGGAATGGTGAAAGCATCGCGGATGTGCGGAAACGCTTCACGCACATCATCAACCATTTAATGGGCCTAGGTAAGACCTTTGATAAGGAAGAACTAAATATTAAAGTATTGAAATGTCTTGACGAGTCCTGGCAGCCAAAAGTCACCGCAATATCGAGAATCAAAAGATCTCGTCCACCATGACAACGACCTCACTGTTTGGAAAACTCGAGAGAACATGAAATGGAAATCACAAGATTCAATGAGCAAGAAGTCTCGAGAAGAAGAACAGAAGCATTGCACTTAAAGTTGAAGAAAATCAAGAATCGAAGAAGATAATGAGAACCTTGGACTCGCTTGTTAGGAAATTCAACAAATTCCTCAAGAAAAAGATCCAAGACAAGGAAAGACACAAAAGGTATGAGAAAAGAACTGATTCTTCTAACTTTAAATGTTATGGTTGTGGCAAACAGGGCCATGTTAAAATGGAATGTCCAGAAAGAAATAAACAAAGTGAAAAGAAAGAGGAAAAATCAAAAAGAAGAGCCTACATAGCCTGGGATGATAATGATACGTCATCAACGAGATAACTACGAAAATGAAGAAGCCAATCTTTGCTTAATGGCGAGTCAAAATCCACAAACCAGCCAGGTAAGTTCTAGCTCCTCTTCAAATATAGTTAACTATGATGCATTACAAGAAGTATTTAATGAAACGCATGAGGAGGCTAAGAAACTTCAAAAAGAAAATGATAGGCTAAAAGGATTAAATAACCGGCTAGTTAACAAGGTTGATTCTCTGGAAAAGCAGATTAGTGAAAATGAAATCGATAATGAATTCTTGAAACTGATTCATGATAACTCCGATTGTAAATGCAATAAACCATGCAAAAACTGTTCGAATTGCAAAAGAAAATTGAATTCTTATCTCAAACTGTTTCAAAGTTCACTCAGGGGCAAGCCAATCTAGATGTATTACTTGGATCTCAAAAATTAATTTTTGACAAATCTGGAATAGGATTTAAATCTAGATCCGAGTAAAACAAAAATAAATAGGAATTCATACTCTACAATCAAATGTTTCTACCTGTATGAAAAAAGGGCATTCGAGTAAAATACTTCGAGAATTAAAAAGTATGCTATTCCTAAAGGGAGAATGAAATGGGTTCCAAAGATTAATTCTTTTCAAATAACATGATCAGGACCCAATAATTATAAAGGGTACCGAGAAAAATACTTAATTGTTTTGCGGGAACAAGTCTGGGAATCCCTTGAAGATCGAAAGCTGCGAAACCAGGTTACGTGTATTTAAATTAATTGTTTTAATTGATATAAACCAATATTAATCGATTGAAATAACTTACCGTACCATTTTAATCGATTGAAATGTCGAAATAATCGATTAAATTGTTTTCAGAATGTTGGTTTAGTCGTTTTAATCGATTAGAATAAATTTATATCAACTAAAAACACTTAGGATCAAAATTAATCGATTCATTTACGTTTTAATCGATTTAAATACTGGTGATATTTTTTTTATTACATTACTGTACCATACAAATCGATTCTTTCATAAAACAATTGATTAATTCACTTGTAGATGTTTACATTTCTCTTAATACTTTACATGGAATGATGCATGGTAATACACGAAAATCAAAGAAATTATCAAAGAATGGATCAGTAACTTTTCTTATAGACACTAGTTACAAACAGGTCAAAGCTGTTAGGACTGAAAACATAGTTTATCAAAATTTTTTTTAGTGATAATTGTTTCGGTAATAAGTTATTCATTACTAGGAAATCCAATAAATACATGTTTTCATTAAATTTCTTGATATTACATTGCAATATATTTGAAATAATTTTGAGCATGCATTGGTTCAAAACTCTTGGTGAAATTCATTGGAACTGTGCAACTTTGAATATTTGCTTTAATCATCAATGTCACGAGGTGACACCGTAAGGGAACCAATCTGGAACGAGCAATTCAAAAATTGAATAACGTTGGTACAGGGAATGTATGTTTTATGGTCGATACAGGGATAAATTTTATATTGTTTTAGAATTCTGGATTGATTGTCATCACCTGTCCTCATTACTAATCATTGCCCACTCTACCAGAATAAGTTTTTTGTTAATCACTTGTGCATATGATACCACTGGAAACAACAAAGTTAAAAATGACTCATTCCTCAAAAGATAATGATGACTGGTTCACTATAAGTGAGAATAACACCCATCATACTACATTAATAAGAATGCAGTTATTTGCTTGGATAATGACAACTGCAGGGGTTCAAAATGGGTTGGCTATTATGAAAGAAAATTCCTATCTCAGTACATCATTAACACTGTGATTCATGCAATTTATGGTATCATGCATTCTGTGTGGGATTTGGTCAGTACATGATTATGCCTCTGATGTGTAGTAGAAATTCCAGTGTGGTGTCAACCATGGACTGTAATGCGATCAATAATAACAAGAAGCTGCTAAAAGATTTCTTTTCAGGAAAAGTTTCGTGATGCTATTTGCGATACTGAGGAGTAATAGCAGTTGTTGACTCAAATAGTTGTGAATGATCACCAAGTCTGGTGGATAAGCAGATTCAATCGGGAAATTGGGATGACTAGTTCCCCTCATCATCTTTATCTTCTGCTTATTTCTATCTTTATATTGTTTGCATGGATCTGTGATATTAACTCGGTGTTATACCGAAACATTTGCCTTAATCTTTGGTTAAATATGGTTTAGGATCTAATCTAGATCAGATCTAGCGTAAATAGAATTTAAATAGATCCCTGAGAGCTTTAGCTAAATAAGATTTTATTCTGATAGATCTATTAGCTAAGATTTAATCAATATAGCTGTTAGTATTGTTAAAACATCCTTCTAAATGATCAGTTTTACAAAATATGCATTAAACATTACTTCATTTTCAAAACTGATTGTTTTAATCAATACAACATCTTGTTAATCGATTAAATGAACTTATACAACATGTTTTAATCGATTCAAAATCGAAATAATCGATTATTTTTACTAAAGTTTCATGTTTTCAAAATCTTAAATGTTTTAATCGATTAAACTTTTCTTTCAATCGATTAAAATCATTTACCAAGAACATTTTAACCGATTATGCTCTGTTTTTAATCGATTTTTATTCGGGAAGAAAGATTAAAGGCTTTAGTTAATGGTCATTTCAGTAAACATGCTACTAAAGCGTGATTCCCTTATCTTTACACGTGTTAATTGTATTCATTACAAACGTGTTAATGGAGATAAGTTTGAATCAACTTTAATTGATTATTTTCATGAGTGAAATATTGATTCACTTTGTATTTTCAAAAACTTGAGCATATTTTTCGAAACCTTACATTTTATTCTTTTCTCTTCTATTCCCTATTTTTGATGAAGTCAAAAGGGGGAGAAATAGTTGCATCACTTTAAGATAAATTTAAGAGCAACGGTTTAGGGGGAGAAATAAGTTTTAGGGGAGAAATAAGTTTTAGGGGAGAAACAAAACTTTATTACATTCTTATATTTCTCACCTAACTCGCATTATCAAGTGACTTATTTTGCGAGAGATTGTTTTTTCAAAATGGTGTTTGTCTTCATCAAATAGGGGGAGACTGAAAGTGATCCTAGCAAAGATCTCAGTGATTTGATGAAGTCAAAGATAAAGTCAAAGGTCAACTCGCAACGAGTCAAACAAGTCACTCGAAGAATGGAGCTGAAGACTTAGTGTGTCTTAACGAAAGCTTAGGTAAAACCACTTTACCTTTTCCACTCGCACAAAGCTTCTTCATTCATTTTGCAAAATGCCTCAAAAACAGTTTTTAACAAATCAAAAACAAAAGCATTTTGGCAAAGAATTTTCTTAAACAAGTTATTAAGCTGATACAGGTTTGAAAGAATCAATTTAAAACACTTAGAATGTTTTAAAAAGTGTTTTTACAATATTTTAATCGATACAAACTTCTTTTAATCGATTAAAACTCTTTATGACCGATTAGAATTCGAATATAATAGGTCAGAATGCAATATAATCGATCAGATCTTAAATATGAGCGATCAGAATTATTTGAATCGATTAAAACACGTTTCAATCGATTAAAATCACTTTGGATGTCAGGATGATCGATCAGAATGAGATTATGACTGATCAGAGTTGGATATGATCGATCAGAATTGAATTATGACCGATCAGATCTGTTTCAATCGATTAAAGCGTATTTCAATCGATTAAAATAACTTAGAAAATCTTTTCAATCGATTAAAACGTATTTCAACCGATTAGAACAACTTAGAAAAATTACATGCGAGGTTTTTAATCGATTAAAGCGACTTTATATCAGCTAAAATAACTTGGAAAGTTTTATAAAGAGGTTTTTAAACAAATCAATCGATTAATACGTGATTCAATCGATTGTTTTATACTTAGAAAATGTTTGTAAAACGTTTTTACCTGATAAAAACGTGGTCGTATCAACTAAAACATTTTCTCGTTAAAGATCAAGAATGCATTAATGGGTTGAAAGGACTTTTAACAGATTGTAACGGCTATTTCAATGATTAAAACAAACTTTCAACAGATTAATTAATGCAGCAGATTTGAAAATACTCTTTTATAAACAAGAATTGCTTGGAACTTTTAACATATCGATTTGACACAATTCAAGCAATCAATACAAACAACTATTAGCATTTTTCAAGAAAGATACACAACTGTTTTTGTGAACTTCTTTTGAAATCTTTCTTGAGGCACTTTGCATTTCTTTGAAGAAGAAACTCGATCGTGGATTGGTGTAATCCGGTTTGAGCTTTCTTTGTTTCTTCTTTTAAATTTCTATTCATTCATTTGTACTTGTTTTGTACCTGGAATTTGGGTACAAGTTTTCTCAGCTGTTGTAGAAAGTTGCCAAGAACTGGAATTTGGTTCTTGGTGGAAAGGTTAAAGCAAGAGCTGGAATTTGGTTCTTGTGTGTGGTGCCTGGAATTTGGGCACTCTGGTTTCTCTCGTGAGCTGGAATTTGGTTCGCAGAGGTTTCCAAGAGCTGGAATTTGGTTTTTGGTGGAGAGTTAGAATAGGTGTAAGAGGGTGAGTCTCGTAAAACATCTATTCTAGTGGAACCCAGCTGGAATTTGGTCTGGAGTCCTGGACGTAGCCCTGGTATTGGGTGAACCAAGTATAAAATTACCGGTGAAATCTTTCCTAACCTTTCTCTCTTTAATTTCTGCTGCTGCACTTAAACTGTTTGATTGCTTTGTGATTTGTGAATTGATAAGTAATCTTAATTTTCGAATTAGATAATCTGTGTATTGCGAAAAACTTTCAAAAATCAATTCACCCCCCCTCTTGATTTAAAACTACTTTTCTAACACAAACATCCCGTCTTTGTAGCGGTTGATCTTCTGGAGAAAGGTGTGTTATGTGCCTCCAGGATACTCCTTCTGACGGTAGCCAATCCCTTTGGTTGACACGTGGTAGAACCTCAAGATACTCCTTCTGACGGTAGTTGATCCTTCGGTTGATGGGTATAAACCCCCCATCAGGTTGGTAGTTGCAGTCCGCTGTGTGTTGGACTGGATGGGTATGAACCCCCCATCAGGCTGGTACAACCCGTTGTGTAGGACTGGTGGTAGTGGCGTCTTACTGTTCAGGTGGCTCATGCGCCGGTCAGGCACTCCTTGTGTGTTGGTTGATAGGTATAAACCCCCTATCAGGCTGGTACATTCCACTGTGTAGGACTGGTGGTGGTGGCGGCTTACTGCTCAATCGCTCATGCGGCGTCTGTTGAGATGTGTTCTCTCGTCGTTGATTTGGTCATCCGGTCTGCGCCGGGGATTTTGTTGGTGTTCATCCAGCTCTGTTGGTTTGCTGGGGATTCTTTGTTTCGATCCTTTTGATAGTGGTCATCCGACTTTGCTGGTTGTTGGGGATTTTTGATGAGTGCCTCTTAGGTAGGCCAGAATCCTCTAGGGATTTGTTGATCTGAGTGACGCCTCTTGAGTAGGCGGATATCCTATTCAGTTTCTGGTAATGCCTCTGAGTAGGCAGACGCTTCATCGAAAGTGAAGACTTTTTGTTTCATTTGTTTTGCCTCTGACTAGGCTGATATGGGGATACTGGCTCTTGCATGCTTGCCAGGTCTTGCCTATGCATAGGCAAATGACATTCTGAGGATGAATATGAAGTTTTGCCTTTGCAGTAGGCTCATTGGGATGATCTTTCTTTTTGATTGATCCACCGGGGAATTGGTTTCCTTCCCGGGGATCTAATTTTGATTTCCCCTTTGAGGGAATGGAGTTTTGACTCCTTGTTGGATGTTGTTGGTATGAGATGGCTTCGCCGATACTGTTGTTTCATTGGGATTTCTGATTCTTTCTTTTTCGTTGATTTTTCCTTTTCTACGGTGACCCACTTAGGGATTTTATTGATTGCCTAAAAGTTAGGATTGATTTCGCCTTTTTTTCGCGATTTATCTCTTTTTTATCGCGATTTTGAAATCTGGCTTTTTTATGGGGATAATGCGTAAGCCTTTTTACTTTTTAGTCTCTTTTTATTACGCTGACTTTTTCCCTTCTTTTTGGGGGGGTCCACTAGGGATGACGTTTTATTTCTTTAGTGATCCACCAGGGAATTAGTTGACTTCCTGGGGATCTGATTTTTCTTTTCTAGGAATGGAGTCTTGGCTCCTTGATTGATGTTGATGCGAGCTATACTTGTGAAGCTCTTATTCCACTAGAGGATGGGAATTTCTGATTCTTTTTTGTAGACTTTTTAGGAGATCCACTTGAGGATTTTTATTCGGCCTTCTCTGTTGTTGCCTTTTCTTTTGGACATCCTCTGGGGATGCAAGAGTTTTCTTCCTTTTTCCTTTTTTTGTTCAGCCCTTGTTGGTATGGAGATTGGACTCTTTTGATTGTTGATGATGATGGGCTCTTGAAGCCTTTATTCTCCATTGGGGAGTGTGGAGGAGACTTTGGGTGAGTATGCTTGATGACTCATGTAGTGGTAATGCTGAGCCGTGAGGAGTGTTTTTGTTTTGCCTTCGGAGTAGGAAGGGATCCTCTTGGGGATGACTAAGCCTTTCCGTCGGCTTTTCTTTTATGATGTCTGATGATTGTGCCCTCTTTTATTGGGTGATGATTGGAGCTTTAGCTTCTGGAAGCTTCTTATGACAACTTGCTCTTCTTTCTTGAGGGAGAGCAATGTTTGGATACTTATTACTTTCTTGTGTCTTCTTTTCTGGGTAGAAGGATGGTAGTTGGAGCTCTTGATTTTCAGAAGCTCTTATTCTGCTGAGTCGCTTGATTGACGACTTGCTCCGTTTTCTTGAGGGGATTATTTGGAGACTCAGTCTCAGTGATCCTGTTTTCAATCACAAACATGGAGCTAGTCTCCTTATATGCATGAATGCTTTTTGGTTTTTGTTATTTGTCTGAAGTAATTTTTATTTCTTTCATTTTTGACATTGACAAAGTCGTTTTGTGCGACTACTTGTGTGTGGATTCCCTAAATGCAATCTATTCTTTTTTATTGATGCATCTGGGAAAGTGACTGGCATTCTCCTACTGGAATTTTTATGATATTGATGAAGGGCCCCTCTCTTTTATTCATTTTTTGGTTTAGTCCTATCTTTTGCCTAGACCGCTCTTTTTGGGGTTTTCGGTCTAGCGGGCTGCCTTAATTTTTGCCTAGGATATCTTAGTGAGCTTTTTTCCTTTTTTATGAATGCCCTAACTTTTGCCTAGACCGCCCTTTGTGGGTTTTCGATCTAGCGGGCTACCCTAACTTTTGCCTAAGAATCTCCTAGCAGGCATTAATATTTTTTTTTCTCATTTCTCTTTTCTTTTTGAGAGAAAGAACCCTATGCATGTATGCAATGTTTGTGATATGCATCCTATAATACTATTTCAATTAATTTTTCAAAAGGATTAACCAATGTGCTTTTACTTTTGATGAGCTTCTGACCTTATGTGCTTTCGTTGACAGAATAGGCTGTATCGATTTCGCCGTCTTGACTTTATCGTGACCGAAGAATGATTGTGTTAATTGCAGAGTGACTTGTCATGTCAGTGCGCCCCTCCCTTTCCTTGGGGATGTCAATCCCCCTATTGATTACTATCCCCATATTTCCCTACTAATTACTAGAATGTCGTAGTGGTAAGGGTCAAAAGAAAAGAAGGAAAATGATATTTAATTCAAAGGATTGTGTTTTAGAATTGTTTTATTTTGACAAAAAATGGTTTTTGTAAGCACGGCTAGCCAAGGTTGGTTAGAGTGTTTAGGCTAGTTTAGGCAGACGTTTCGTTCATGGCGTCTTATTCTATGGCGCTTGCTATGACTGGTTGACTTCCCTAGTCCGTCCTTTGGATTTTCAGTCTAGGATGTTGTGCTAGTCCTAACTTTTGTCTAGGTTTCTTCGTTTTTGTTTTAGGAAACCTAGCGGACTTTATTTTGTAACCCTAACTTTTGCTTAGGCTACCCTTTATGGTTGTTCGGGTTTCTTAGCGGGTTTACCCTAAATTTTGCATAGCCCCCTTTGGTGGGTTTCCTACCGGGTATCTTGCCCTTTCTTTTTGGCCTTTGGCTTCAATGGGCTTCTTTTGATTTTTCTTTTTGCACAACATTGGCGAAACACGACTTTACTTATGATGAGGTAAAACTTTATTTTGTGCTTCTAGTCAATCAGTGGTGATGGATTTGACTTTTAGTTTGGTCAATGGCGCAATTTGATTACTTTGACGCACTTTTGAAAACGTTTGCTTAAACATGGTTATTAATGAGGTTTAGACATTAATAGTAAGAAGAGAAGCAGATAGTAAGAATGACATTCTTTGTAATTAATAAGGAAATGTGTGCCCTACAATGCTCGGGGGTCGGGCTACCCCCGAGGAGTAATCTCTAATAGTCATTGGATTTACAAACCCTAAGAATCAGAAGGAGGACACCTAATGACTAAAGTCGCTTTTGACGCTTGAACCCCTCTATTTGGGAAAATCTGATTCAAGGTGCGGAGGGGAGACTTCCCTTTCTCCATGCAGCTTGATCCTTTGTAGGGTAAGCTTCAAAGGATTGTCTTTAAAATCTGGTGGCTCCCTTATTCCTTAAGAGTTTCTAATGAGCCCTTGGCTTGGGCGATATGCATATTTCTTCATCATGTGGGTCACCTTCATACTGTTGGGGAAGTCTTTTCATGTTGGAAAAAGATATTTCAAAGGTTCTCTTCAGTCGCATCCATTCAAGGTAGGGCAGATGACTTACTGATCCAAATGTCGTTTTTAGCTCGAACCGTGACCAGCTTATCGCCTACCGTGATTTTGTCTCTTTGGCGGAGTGTTGAAAGAATTGCCTCAGCGTCGTGAATCCAAATTCTACTCAATTTCCTCTTTGGATTATGTTTCTCTTCGGTCTTTTTATTTTTCCTTTATTCTTGGGAGCATTGTCTTGTAGCTCTTCGGGAGAGTAGATTCTTCTACTTCTAATTTTGCCCCCAATGCCAGCTATGCTGGAGATATCCTTGTTAATGGGCGGTGTTTTTGCGTATCTCCATGGTGCAGCCTTATTTAATGTATGGGGTGAACAAATGTAACGACATCCTTGCCCCTTCTTCCTTATTAACTCGGATACCCAACGGTTGAGGCTTGTTATCCTCTTTAGGCGGATCAACCGTTGGAGAGAACTTGACGACAAAGGTTTATTTTATTCCAATTCATGGAAATCAAGCTTTTATATTAATCTTTGCAAAAATAGGGTGCTTTCTGGCAGCCCTTCACTCTACACAGTGCCGGAAACCTCTCAAAATGGTTAAAAATACTCTTAGAAACGCTCAGAAACTCCGGAAATGCTTCGGAGGGGTTCTAGAGAGAGAATTTTAAGTGATTTCTAGAGAGAAGGAGGAAGAACTTGTTGGAAATGAGGGGAATAGGGGCCCTATTTATAGGAATTCGTGCCTGTCAGGTCGAGACGGGCCGTCTCGTCTGACAAGGTCGAGACGGCGGTCTCGCCTTGCAGGAACGTCGAGACGGCGGTCTCGACAAACGAGACGGCGGTCTCGCCCTTCGCGAGTGGCGAGACGACGGTCTCGCCAAACGAGACGGCGGTCTCGCCCTTCGCGAGTGGCGAGACGACGGTCTCGCCAAACGAGACGGCGGTCTCGCCAAACGAGACGGCGGTCTCGCCATCCGCGCAAGGTGAGACGGCAGTCTCAAATCCGAGACGGCAGTCTCGACCTGAAAAGGCGAAAATCCTTATTTTTGGACGAAAAATCCCTCCTATCCTAGTATGGGGCCTAATAGTCTCTCTTAGTGGCTTCTTAGGCTTCGTCCATCTTCGGAAAGGAGGTCTTCTGGTCTTTATTATTAGGTCGGGCAAGATTTGGGGTCTACATGTCAAAATACTCTGAATGGTTGGCAAACATCGTGCCAGTTATAAAGAAAAATGGAAAAATCAGAGTATGCGTAGATTACAGGGACTTAAACCGTGCAAGTCCAAAAGATGATTTTACCTTACCACATATTGATATGCTGGTAGATCATACCGCTGCAAATACTCTCTATTCTTTCATGGATGGATATGCAGGGTATAACCAAATTAAATTGGCTGTTGAAGATAGAGAAAAAACTTCCTTCATTACGCCGTGGGGTACATTCTGTTATAGAGTAATGCCTTTTGGACTTAAGAATGCAGGGGCTACTTATCAAAGGGCTATGGTTACATTATTTCATGATATGATCCACAAAGAAATCGAACTATATGTGGATGATATGATGACCAAGTCCAAAAATGAGATGAATCACCTCCAATACTTAAAGAAATTATTCAATCGGCTTTGGAAATACCAGATTAAGCTCAATCTGGCTAAATGCACATTCGCAGTACGATCAGGAAAACTCCTTGGGTTTATTGTCAGTAAAAAAGGAATTGAGGTAGACCCTGATAAAACAAAGGCAATCGTAGAAATGCCCCCACCAAGAACAGAAAAATAAGTCAGAGGGTTCTTGGGCCGAATAAACTACATCGCACGATTCATCGCGCAATTAACAGACAAGTGTACGCCCATCTTCAAGTTATTGTGTAAAAACCAACCGAAAGTTTGGAATGATGAATGCCAACAAGCTTTCGAAAAAATAAAAATGTGCCTAACCAATCCCCCAGTATTGGTACCACCTGTGGAAGGAAAGCCCTTGATTCTTTACCTTTCAATACTCGACGAGTCCATGGGATGTGTGCTCGGTCAACAAGATGATACGGGTAAAAAAGAACAAGCCATATATTACCTCAGTAAGAAATTTCTAAACTATGAGACCCGTTATACACCACTCGAAAAAACATGTTGTGCATTGGTGTGGGCAACTCAGCGCCTTCGACAATATATGGTCAGACACACAACTTGGTTGATTTCCAAAATGGACCCAATCAAATACTTGTTTGAAAAACCCGTCTTGACCAGAAGGATAGCCAGGTGGCAGGTACTCCTCTCAGAATTCGACATTGTTCATGTCACTCAGAAAGCTATCAAAGGCAGTCCTTTAGCAGAATACCTGGCACATGGGCCAACTGACGAATATCAATCCCTCCAAGATGATTTTCCAGATGAGCACATAATGCACATCCAACATGAAGAGCTTGAAAATAATAAGTGGATCATGTTTTTCGATGGAGCTTCAAACTTATTGGGACATGGGATCAGAGCTATTTTAATATCTCCCGAAAAGAAGTATATCCCAGTAACAGCCAGATTAAACTTTGATTGCACAAACAATATGGCAGAATACGAAGCCTGTGCTCTAGGTATTCAAGCAGCTCTGGATCATGGGGTGACTAGACTTAAAGTATTCGGTGACTCATCCCTTGTTATTTACCAACTCAAGGGTGAATGGGAAACTAGAAATTCCAAATTAATCCCTTATCTGGAGTACATCCGTAATATGACTTCAAAAATGAAAAACATCAGTTTCGAGTACATCCCTCGGGAAGATAACTAGATTGCAGATGCACTGCCAACATTATCATCCATGTTCGCATTAGGACAAGAACATGAGATGCCCATCATCCATATCAAAAGGCACGATAAACAAGCCTTTTGTATGACAGTGGACAGTGAAAAAGATAAAACCCCTTGGTATCAGGACATAAGGCGATACTTGACAAAGGGTGAATACCCCGAGGGAATCAATGACAATGACAAAAGGATCATTTGGAAAAGGGCCATAGGGTTTATGTTGATAGGAGAAACCCTTTATAAAAAGAATTTTGATTCCACTTTGTTAAGATGCGTCAATCTCGAAGAAGCCCAAATATTGATTAAAGAAATACATGAAGGAACCTTCGGGACTCATGCACCAGGGCATATCATGGCTAGGAAAATCCTCAGGGCAGGATATTTTTGGTTCACAATGGAAAAGGACTGTCATCAGTATGCCAGAAAATGTCACAAGTGTCAGGTACATGTGGACAATGTACATGTTCCACCGGTACCTCTCAATGTTATGGTTATCCCTTGGCCATTTGCTATGTGGGGCATGGATGTTATCGGACCTATTGAGCCTAAGGCATTGTAGACCCCAAATTTTGCCCAACCTAACAATAAAGATCAGAAGACCTTCTATTCAAAGATGGACGAAGCCTAAGAAGCCATTAGGAGAGACTATTAAGCCCCATACTAGGATAGGAGGGATTTTTGGTCCAAAAATAAGGATTTTCGTCTTTTAAGGTCGAGACCGCTGTCTCACCTTGCGCGGATGGCAAGACCGCCGTCTCGTTTGGCGAGACGGCTGTCTCGCCACTCGCGAACGGCGAGACCGCCGTCTCATTTGTTGAGACCGTCGTCTCGACGTTCCTGGAAGGCGAGACCGCCGTCTCGACCAGCGAGACCGCTGTCTCGACCTTGTCAGATGAGACGGCCCGTCTCGACCTGACAGGCGTGAATCCCTATAAATAGGGCCCCTATTCCCCTCATTTCAAACAAGTTCTTCCTCCTTCTCTTTAGAAATCACTCAAACTTCTCTCTCTAGAACCCCTCCAAAGCATTTCTGGAGTTTCTGAGCGTTTCTAAGAGTGTTTTTTGAGCGTTTCGAGAGGTTTCTGACGCTGTAGAGTGAAGGGCTGCCACAACGCACCCTATTTTTTTAGAAGGAATTAATAAGAAAAGCTTGCTTCGGAGGTTTATACTCTCTCTCTCTACTTTTACTGCTTTAATTTGAATTATGCAATAGAGATTAGGGCCATGTAGTCGTAACTTTAAATTCCACAAAATAAAAGGGTAAAAGAGTATTTTCCGGTTTATTTACTCAGAATAGCTGGCCTATCATAGGGAACCCGAAAGGGGCGTCGTAAGGGAACTAACACTTCCCTTACACGTAACTAACTCCCTTACCCAACTCTGGTTCTAATGACCAAAGTTGGCTTTTTTTGAAAACCAACGCCTTTTAAATCCTTTTATGATGTTTCCGGTGAAAACATCGGTGGTGACTCCACAGAACCCTTCAAAACTAGCTCTTGGATTAGCCCGGTTATCGGACAATCCAAGAGAGCCCTTTCGAAAACCTCGCCTTTAGGTTCAACCCGGTTATCGGACAACCTAAAGGCGTTGTACCACACCAAAACGCGAAAAACGGAAAGTAAAAAAACCATCGCGTCGCTCCGACCGCCCTCGTTTTGACGGCAGCGACATGCATCCAATGGCCATCGATTCATTCTGGTGGCTATCAATTACTTCACTAAGTGGGTAGAAGCTGCATCTTATGCACACGTGACTAAAAAGATAGTGGTCACCTTTGTTAAGAAAAATATCATATGTCGATATGGCATCCCACATCGTCTTATTACTGATAATGGAACCAACTTGAATAATAAGATGATGGAAGAATTATACCAGGACTTCAAAATTCAACACCATAATTCCTCTCCTTATCGGCCCAAAATGAATGGCGCGGTGGAAGCAGCTAATAAAAACATCAAAAGGATTGTTCAAAAGATGGTTAAGACTTATAAGGATTGGCATGAAATGTTGCCTTTTGCTCTTCATGGTTATCGAACGTCTGTACGAACCTCAATAGGAGCTACTCCATTCTCCGTTGTATATGGTATGGAGGTCGTATTGCCAATAGAGGTCGAAATACCTTTCCTACGAATTATAATGGAAGCAAAATTAACAGAAGCCGAATGGGTTCAAAGTCGATACGATCAATTAAACCTTATCGATGAAAAGCGGCTAAATGTTATATGTCATGGACAAGCCTATCAAAAGAAGATAAAAAAGGCTTATGATAAAAAGGTCCACCCTCATACTTATCAAGAAGGGGATCTAGTGATAAAAAAACTGCTTCCAGCCTAGAAGGATAAATTTGGAAAATGGGCGGCAAATTATGAAGGACCCTTCGTGGTCAAATGAGCTTTCTCAGGAGGGGCACTTATCCTCACTAATATGGATGGAGAGGAGCTTCGACACCCAATCAATTCTGACACAGTTGTCGCCCCCGTCAAAACGAGGGCAGTCGGAGTGACGCGATGGTTCAGACTTTCCAAATTTCGCGTTTTTATTGGTGGTTACAACGCCTTTAGGTTGTCCGATAACCGGGCTGAACCTAGGGGCGAGGTTTTTGAAAGAGCGTTCTTGGATTGTCCGATAACCGGGCTAAACCAAGAACTAGTTTTTTAAGGGTTCTCTGGAGTCGCCACCGATGTTTTTACCGAAAACATCGGAAAAAGGAGTGAAAAGGCATTGGTTTTCGGAAAACCAACTTTGGTCATTAGAACCAAAGTTGGGTAAGGGAGTTAGTTATGCATAAAGGAAGTGTTAGTTCCTTTACGATGCCCCTTTCGGGTTCCCTATGATAGGCCAGCTATTAAAAATAATTAAACCGGTGAAAATACGCTTTTACCCTTTTATTTGCGCAATTTTAAATTATGACTACATGACCCTAATGTCTATTGCATAATTGAAAATAAGGCAGTAAAAGATAGAGAGAAAAAGTATAAACCTCCGAAGCAAGCTTTTCTATTAATTCTTTGAGTAATAGGGTGATTTTTGGTAGCCCTCTGCTCGTTATAATGCCGAAAACGCTCAAAAAACGCTCTAGAAAACTCTCAGAAACTCCAGAAATGCTTCGGAGGCGGTCTAGAGAGAGAATTTGAAGAAAAGTCTAGAGAGAAGGAGGAAGAACTGTGTGAAATGAGGGGAATGCCGCTCCTATTTATAGGGATTCACGCCTGTCAGGTCGAGACGGGCCGTCTCGTCTAACAAGGTCGAGACGGGTCGTCTCGTCTGACAAGGTCCAGAACGGCCGTCTCGTCTGACAAGGTCGAGACGGGCCATCTCGTCTGACAAGGTCGAGACGGGCCATCTCATCTGACAAGGTCGAGACGGCCGTCTCGCCAATCGAGACGGCGGTCTCGCCATCCGCGCAAGGCGAGACGGCGGTCTCGAATCCGAGACGGCAGTCTTGACCTTAAAAGGCGAAAATCCTTATTTTTGAGCCAAAAATCCCTCCTATCCTAGTATGGGGCCTAATAGTCTCTCCTAGTTGCTTCTTAGGCTTCATCCATCTTCAAATAGAAGGTTTTTTGGTCTTTATTACAAGGCCGGGCAAGATTAGGGGTCTACAGCTGCCCCCCCTTTACTGACCAGTCGGTTGTTGGCCTGTTGTGCCAAGAAGAACGACTGGAAGGTAAAGGAGTTGACCCTCTTGCCTGGTTACCCTTCGGATGTTCCGTCATGCGGCGGTTGATCTTCTGGGGAAAGTTTGTGTTGTGCACCTCCAGAATACTCCTTTTGACGGTAGTCGATCCCTTTGGTTAGCACGTGGTAGAACCTCAGGATACTCCTTCTGACGGTAGTCGATCCTTCGGTTGATAAGTATGAACCCCTATCTGGTTTGACGAGTATGAACCCTCGTC
Organism: Sphenostylis stenocarpa; assembly: GCA_963425845.1. Classification (NCBI taxonomy): domain Eukaryota; kingdom Viridiplantae; phylum Streptophyta; class Magnoliopsida; order Fabales; family Fabaceae; genus Sphenostylis; species Sphenostylis stenocarpa. Next base: position 29,934,695 of record OY731402.1, on the reverse strand, counting down.
CGGTAAGCCCCCTTTTGTAAGGCCTGATGAGTATAGACCCCCATCTGGTGTTATGCCTCTGGATGCTCCTTCTTGCGGTAGCTTATCCTTTGGCTGTGGTGGCGGCTTACTGCTCTAGCTCATGCGCCGATGTTGAGATGTGTTCTCTTGTCTGTGATTTGGGTCATCCGGTCGGTGCCAGGGATTTTGTTGGTGTTCATCCAGCCTTGTTGGTTGCTGGGATTCTTTGTTTTTGATCATTTGGTGGTGATCACCCGACTCTTGCTGGTTGGTCGGGTGGGCTTTGTTTGTGTTTGACTTTTGGTTGGTTGTCGAAGTTTTGTTGGTCAAGGTGGTTGGCTTTGTTTCAATCCTGCCTTTTTTCGTGGTTTTATCTCTTTTTTCTCGCAATTCTGGATTTTGGCTTTTTATTGAGCGTAAGTCTTTTTACTCTTTATCTTCTTTCGATTACGCTGACTTTTGGAAGGGATAAAAAGATGCATGCAAAAAAATTTTATTTATGAAAGATTTTATTGCAGCAGCCCTATTCTATAAGTGCTATCCCTAAGACTATGGGCTATCGTCTGGAGACGATCCGTAGGAGGGTAATTGCTGGTACATGTGTCTCCGAAACTCTGCTTGGTCCTGGATCTCGTCGTGGTATTCCTGCTGGAATGTTGTGTTAGAATCGCGTAGCAGAATGTTCGCGTGGTCGGACAAAAACCAAGAGGGGGGGTGAATTGGTTTCTTAATAAAAATTAGGTTTTCAAAATTTTCCCCAAATTTTACCGATTAAAAACTGTGTAAATGTAAATAGAGAAAGGGATAGAGTCTTACACAGGAAATTTATACTGGTTCGGATCAAAAGACCCTACGTCTAGTTGCTAATCACTCAACAGAGGATTAACGCTGTCACTATAAACAAATTGTTACAATACAAATTACAATGGAAGAGATAAAGTAAAAGATAACACCTCTCTTGAAACCCACAAGAGATGAAGAACAGCTTTCCCCAGAGACGGCACAACACACAATCCACTAAGAACTCCACTTAGTGATTCTTATCGCTTCTAGCCCACACCAGGTTCGAAAGCCCCCTTTCCTTGCAACAAACGAGTTCTCCTGGCACTCACGAGCACTTAACTTTTGTATGGAAAAGGTTGTTCTTCTTTTCGAGTGCCAAAGGAGAGTTTAAGTAGGGAAATTAGGGTTTAGGATTTGGGGATTTCGAAACTAGGGTTCTTGGTAATTGGGTTTTCGAAAATAGGGTTTGTTTGAAGTTTAAAATCAGAAACAGACTGGAATAATCGATTATTTGGAGTAATAATCGATTAAAACAGAGCCAAATACGTCAGAACCCAATACTCTCTGGTTTAATCGATTATTTGGTGAAATAATCGATTATCTGTACGGAACTGTACGGAATAATCGATTATTTTGCTGTTTAATCGATTAAAGCAGTGAGTTTGTACAGAAAATGGTTTTCTCACTGTTTTAATCGATTATTTACCTATTTAATCGATTAAAGCCAAGCCTGAATGATAAATTTGAGCTTTTTGAAGCTTCTAAGTTACAGACTATGTACCGGCTATCTTAGATTCTATAATTACAGACTCAATCAAACTAAAACAGAGTTATTACAATACAGAAATCATCAATCTTCAATCTTCAATACTCTAAGTCTTTAAGCTCTTGGATCATAATCAAAATCAACATTCTTCATGATCATTATTTGCAACATCAAGTCCTTGAATGTTCAACATGTTGCCCAATCTTGCCGCATTCCCTCTTGGTACTGGTATATTGTCTCCAGTCTTGTGTCGAAGGCTTCTTGCCTTAGGGACATCTGCTCCTGCCTCACAGACATCTGTTCGAATTGTTGGTGCAGGTCGTAGATGTTGCGGTTTACGCCAGCAAAGTCGTCTGTGTACTGATGCTGATGCTGCTGTTATTGTTGTTGTTACTACTACTGTTGGAAGTCGGGAGGTGTTGGGAGATCGTGCATTGCCACGATGTCCTGGAGGTCCAAGGCGAAATCTAGCAATGGGTGAAGGACCAGCTGGGTTCCACGGCGCATGAGCATCCCCATGCTGACCAGTATCGACCCGTTGATAGATTCGGGCCGTTGACTGGAGGCCAGTTCTTCCTGGCCACTACACCCCCATTTTTCTGCCAGGGGGGTGATGAGGGGGGCCATGAGGACAACTCCCACTGGCCTACTCCCGAAGTCCTTGAGGGCCTTCAGGAAAAAGTAGCCAGGGTTGCATCGACGCCTCTGGCACATGCAGTAGAGGACAAAGAGGTCGGGGAGCGTTACCTTTCCCTCACTCTCCTTCCTGCCGTGGATGGTCCCCGCCAGGAGCTTGTGGCAAATGCGGAGGGCTGGGGGGAGTGTTGAGCCCTTCATCAGTGTGGGCAGAGTGGGGGCCCTGGTGAGTTCCTCCCACATTTTTCCGGCGGTGAGGTTGGTGGGGCGTGCGCAAATGGCCTCCTGGTATTCCCGGGTTAGCACGTCCTCGGGCCGGACGAATCCAATGGATACGTTGAACTCATCCAGGGTGGTGGTCCGATACATCCCACCCATAAAGTATGTCACCATCTTCGTTGGTGACAGGCCTGGGATCATGGAGGGAGTTTCAGCGTAGGAGATGGAGGCCAGGAACTCCATCACTGCTTGAGGGTACACATGGGTGGGAGGAGCATGTAGGAGGAAGCCCCATCCAAATTCGGCGAGGATGCCGAAGTCTAACTTGAGCATGGGGTGCCAAGTGTACCCTCTGATGTGCTCTAGGCGAGTCTGGTGTAGCGGTGAGAGTCGTGCGGGGTCTTGAGGAGCAGGCGCTGAGGAACTGCTAGGGCCAGCAGGTCCTCTTCTCTTCCTTGATTGACTTCCTCAGAACATTTTGACCAGAAAGTGCTTGAAAGTGAGAGATCTGAGAGTTGGAGCGCAGAAGAATGTTGAACATTCAAGGACTTGATGTTGCAAATAATGATCATAAAGAATGTTGATTTTGATGATGATCCAAGAGCTTAAAGACTTAGAGTATTGAAGATTGAAGATTGATGATTGATGATTTCTGTATTGTAATAACTCTGTTTTAGTTTGATTGAGTCTGTAATTATAGAATCTAAGATAGCCGGTACATAGTGTGTAACTTAGAAGCTTCAAAAAGCTCAAATTTATCATTAGAACTTCGGCTTTAATCGATTAAATAGGTAAATAATCGATTAAAGCAGTGAGAAAACCATTTTTTGTACAAACTCACTTTGCTTTAATCGATTAAACGGCAAAATAGTCGATTATTCGTACAATTTCGTGCGAATGTCGATTATTTCACCAAATAATCGATTAAACCAGAGTATTGGGTTACGGCGTATTTGGCTCCGTTTTTAATCGATTATTACTCCAAATAATTGATTATTCCCGATCTGTTTCCGATTTTAAACTTCAAACAAACCCTATTTTCGAAAACCCGATTACCGAGAACCCTAGTTTGAAATCCCAAAATCCTAAACCCTAATTTCCCTACTTAAACTCTCCTTTGGCACTCGAGAAAAGAAGAACAACCTTTTCCATACAAAATTTAAGTGTTGTGAGTGCCGAGGAATGCATTTGTTGCAAGGAAAGGGGGCTTTTGGAACTCTGGTGTGGGCTAGAAGCGATAAGAATCACTAAGTGGAGTTCTTAGTGGATTGTGTGTTGTGCCGTCTACGGGAAAATTGTTCTTCATCTCTTGTGGGATTCAGAGAGGTGTTATCTTTACTTTTATCTCTTCCATTGTAAATTGTTTGTAACAACTTGTTTATAAGTGACAGCGTTAATCCTCTCGTTGAGTGATTAGCATCTGGATGTAGAGGTCTTTTG